>JAANSK020070465.1:0-16744 GCA_011763485.2 Isoetes engelmannii | reverse complement strand
TCATAGGAAATCAAATTAAGAAAAAATTCCAAAAAGTTTTCGGCACGCCGGAAAAACCGAATTTAATAAATAGATACTAGTAACTATGCCTAGCATTGTTGGGCATAACTTGGGATCCTATAAAGATTTTTTTTTTCACTATTATGAAATTACACATTCACACCACCAAGTTATGGATTCGCCATTGCAATATTTAGTATATTATCTGCATTTGTATAACTAAAGTAGGTCGTACATTGAAACTGGGCTATGAACATGTTTGTGCTCTTTCAAGTGATTTCCTAGTTTGCCATTAATCCCATTTTTAAATATATAGAAATTTATGCCTAGATGACCATCACTCCTCTTACATATTTCCCTCTAATATGATTTTGTCATAACACACCTAAATATAAGCGTGTTGCTGGAGTAGGAGTATCTGGGTTTAAGAACCGAGGATGCCAGGATAGAGTAGAGCGGCAATCTTCAGATCAATAAAGCATGGCTGTTTGTCCTTCGGAACATGGTCTAGTGGCAGGACCTTAAACTGCCACACCCGAAGTCACAGGTTCAAATCTAGCCAGGTCCTGTGGTAGAGACCTTAAACCTGCCATATGTAATGGATAATCACATGCAAAGCAGTTTCTTGCATGATCATGCCTCGGAGTGTATACTTGAACGATCAATTGGTCCTGTGGTAGAGACCTTAAACCTGCCATATGTAATGGATAATCACATGCAAAGCAGTTTCTTGCATGATCATGCCTCGGAGTGTATTGGCTTCCATGTGATATGTAGAATAAAGTGGAGTGTATTGGCTTCCATGTGATATGTAGAATAAAGTGGAGTAGAATGTAATCATGATATGATGATGAATATACTAACGTCCTTTAAAAAAAAATAAAAATAAAGCATGGCTGTTGGATCGGATCAATGAAATAATGGTCAAAATAAAATTTTGATTGGAGACATGCACGCATGTTGTGACGAGCCCGCCGAGTTAACGCTCCTGGCAACTCAGGATCTTGTCAAAAGTTTATGCTAGATCTAGGTTGGTATTAATGAAGAATTTAATCTTCCTTTGCAAAAAAAACTTTACATAGTCTAAACTCAATAGATAAATGCTTATAAATTCAAAATATTCATGTACCAAAGGAAGAACTTATATTCAATACCTTCACAATCTCTGGTTTAACAACTTAGACAAAAGCTTCTAACTCCAGATCTCACCAGGATCCTCAGCTATGTTGCCGCCATAAACCTAACCATTGCCTTGCAAATTCACTGCACATGCACTCAATGGGTTTAGTCCTTGTGACTAAGTGGGGATCCCTAGCTGCTGCTGCATACATGGAAACACTCTGGAATCTTGGATGACAAGAACATGGACAAATTAAAGACACGAGATGCTATGGAGCAATGCTAGACAATGCCCGGGGGATCCACCTTTTTGATAAGGGATATGCCACTTGCGAGCATAGGGTGACCAAAAAACCCCTATATACGCCATTTTTCAAATATAAAACCCCTGCCATACAGTATTCGAGTGTTGCTTCAAATATAACCCCTCCCAATTTTTTACTTCAAATCATCATTACAAACCCCCCCCCCCCCATACAGTCTCATGAAAACATTATTTCTACATACTAATCAAGTTTCTACATAACGTAGGTCGTAGTAGATCAAATATCTTTTTCTATCTTCTCAAATGCAATGCACAAAATCATCAATGTTTCTCCAAATACAAGTCATACATCTGATAGTATATGCCAAAGTAGAAACCTTAGCTTAAGTTCCTCTCCATATACATTTCAATTCAGGTACAACTAGAATGCCAAAGAAGTTTAGATCCTGTGTATCATACAGTTTGATTCTCTGTCAACTATACCCCCTCCCATTTATGTACAAGGAATTAAGAGAAAAATAGTACTTTTTTCCTTATGTATACATACGTGGAAGCCCTAAAATGGACCCCTCCAGGTGCTTGTACGTGGCTTTGGGAGGGGTTAATAGGTGACTTCCCCTTGCACAAAACCCACTAAGAGCGTCCAGATGCTCCTGCATACCGCTGGCCGTGTGGGCTAGCAAATCCACATCATCCGCATACAGTAACTGGCGTACAACGCTTGAATCCGGTAACTGCAAGCCTCCCCCCCCCTCTCCCCATAGTGATGCATCCAGGTCTCCAATTTATCAATGTATAGTCCGAAGAGCGTTGGAGACAACGGGCAGCCTTGTTTGACTCCCATAGTGCTAGCAACCCGCTGATTTTCTGAAGGCAGTGCAGCATAAATCCCATCATATAACTGGTGAATAACATTCTGCAAGTCCTGTGGAACCCGTAGTTCCTACAGCCTCTGCCACAACATGTCTCGGGGGACCGTATCATATGCAGTCTTGAAATCTACAAAGCAGCAATACAAGTCATGTCGCGCATTACGACTCGCCTCCATCAATATTCTCAGGGTGAAAATATGGCCGGTCGTGGAGTGAGCAGGACGAAAGCCTGCCTGGCCAATTGCCCGCACTCCTACTTCCTCGGCCCACTTTGTCAGCCTCTTCTCCACCACCCCTGCCAGGAGCTTTGCAAATAACGAACTTACCATGATCATACGGTAATTCGTCGGCTCATCCCTAATACCAGCTTTATGGACAGGAGCAACCTTGCTAACCATCCACTCTTGTGGGAGCCCTTCCCTTATAGTCTGGCTAATGGTCGATGTCAAAGCCTCGACCAAAGATGGGCCACCCCATTTCAACAGCTCGGCCTGCAATCCTTGCAAGTCCTTCGCCTTGCCATTTGCCAGATGCCTGAGACCCTGGGGGATGTCCTCATCCGTCAGCTGTAGCACCTTCCCCACCTGTTCCGGCACTCTGGCATTCGCTCCTGGGGGGTCATATAACACCTGCAAGCGGTGCATCCATCGCTCCACGCTTATATTACTAGCCAACTGATGCTTCTGGTATAACACCCTACGCCAAAAAGCCTTTGGCTCTGCCATGAGCATGTCAAACAAGCGATGCTGGGTTTCTGCTAGGTATCTTCCCTTCTTGGATTTTAAGAAGAGCTTATAGTCTTGAAGGGCCTGTTGCCGCAACTGTGGGTCTAAGACCAAGCGAAGCTGGCTCTTTAGGGCCTTGCAATCAGAATCAAACCACGGGTTCTCAGGGAAATGCGCAATGTCCTTTCGTGGGAGGTCCCTCACTGCAAAGGAGGCACCAGCCGCTGTAAGCAACGCATTCACCAGCCATGCACATTTATCTTGCAATGTATGAAGGCTATCAATCCCCTGTAACTCTCGCCCCAACACAGATTCATACTCTTCCTGCTTCTGTTAGCGTGGGATGTATGTTAATCCTCCAGAGCTCCTTTGCAGTGTCTGCACCAATGAATGCTCCCAATCCAGAGTGACATAAAGCGGGTAGTGATCTGACAAGGCCTCCTCATCTCCTGTTCGTGTGCCAATGGAGAAATATGTAATCATGTCAAGTCCCACTACTGGAGCGAGGAGGTAATCCAGCACACTTGCTCCTCCATCCTGCATATCACTCCTACAGGTAACACCCCCTGATTGCGGCCACCTGAGCATACCATTACATACCACCATGTCAAAAACCTGGCAGAGCTGGAGCAGCTCTCTACAAAGGGTCTAACGACCATATCCTAGGAGTTCCGTGCATGCTGGATAGCGGCGGTCTCAAGCCAAAGCGGATCAGCATCAGCATCGCCTTGGAAGGCCACCGACTGCAGCTGCACCATGCGAGCATTGAAATCTCCCAACAAAAGCACCTGCCCCGCTGTCTATATCGATCTATGTCATCACATAGCTCCCTATAAGGCATGTGGGCACCTGTGTCTGCCTCATGTACCTGGTAGAACTTGGAGCCTGCATGGGGTATGTAGCAAGCAGCCAGAAACAATGGGCTGCGGTGAGGTTCCAGAACTCTTACCCAAAGGTATCGGTTGAATGCATCCGCCTTCTGGAGTGTGATCTTGCTCGCTATGTCATCCATAAAGTAGCAGGCCACTCCACGATATCCGCATTTGCCATGCCGCTCATTAGCAAGAGAGAAATGTTGATACCCCCGAATGTCTGGCAACCGATGCCCACTGTACTCCCATGTCTCCTGCAAGAAGATGATGTCCATTCCTGTTGCAATCCCATTCAAGCCACTGCCCTTCTGCCAAGGGAAACCCCTACAATTCCAGGAAACAACTCGGAGACACTTTCCCTATGCTGAGCGAGGTGGCTGGCCCATCTACGTGCCCATAGAAGTCGCTCTGGCTGGAATGTCTCGCCCTGGCTGGCATGTCTGTGGTCCAACCTGATCATGGGGACCTGACTGAGGCCCAGCGCCTGGCCCTGTGGATGTGGACGGCCTGGATCCGCCTTTCCCCTGGCATGCCTGGCCTGACGTCGCTGGAACATTGTGCTCTTGTAATGGTGCTGACCGAGGGAATGCTGTCTCTGCAACTGTATGACGCGGTGACACATATACCTTCATCCTTCCATTAACCAGACCAGCCAATCCCCCAGCTTGTCGAACCTGTCTAATCTTGGCTAACTCCTGGCTTCTTTCCCTCTGCTGCATTGCTGGCAGATCCACGTCCAGGTATATGGACGTCCCCTTCAAACGACTAGCCCGTTGCAATAGCAAGGATTTTGCCCCTGAATCCAGGACTGCAAACTTAACTAGCCGAGGCCTTATGTTCGGTCCTCCAATCCTGACTGGATTCTTGACAACCACATACTGTAACTGGAGTTTCGCTAGGACTGAAGATTTAAGCTTACCTGGTAGATCCTCGCTTTGCTCTTCCGGCAAACCCCGTACAATAAGGTTGAGGCGGCATGCCTGGATGTCCTGCTCCTCACGAAGCACCCGCCTAATTCCCTATGCTACCTCCACTTCTGGCATGGGTGGTGCTGGTGTGTGTGACTGTGGTGTACTCCGCGCTCGTTGCACCTCCATTCGGAGGTCATACATCTCCCTCTGAAAGGTCACTATTTGCTTCTCCATATGTGAAAACCTTGCTGACATCTCCTGCTTATCTGCTTGGTTTTCCTCGAGGAAGTGCAATCTCCCTTGCACAACATGCATCTCTGCCTCTTGAGCCTCAATTCGGCTAGCTAACTCTGCCATCTGTGTGAGCTGCTCCAGCAGGCCCTTGATGTCCTCGCGCAGCTGTAACAACTCTTCCGTCCATTGCCGGTAGATGGTATTCAAGTGCTGCTCCACCTCGTTGATTACCTGTGTTGCTGCCAAGATCTCACTTCTAACCTGGTCAGTGGCCCGTTGGGCCCCTTTGCAATCATAGTCTCTGAGTCGAACCTCCACAAAGGAAAGCCGCTCCTTCTGTTGTGCCAGCTGCTTCTTGAGTGCAGCCGCTGGCTGGTGATCTCGTGGTGCTTCCATAGTTAGAAGCTTGTCCTGGATTAATACTATCTGCTCCTGCACAGTCCTAAGGACCTCGGATTGAGTCACCTGCTCAGATGGGGATGAGTTATCCCCGTTGCGCGCACGCTTCTTCAGTGTATGGACACTTGCTTCCATTGTGTCTCACCTGATGCCTGCTATCAGTCCAATTACTGCTGCCGTGAGAGCTCTGGGAGCAATTCCGATGCCTGCTATCAGTCCAATTCCTGCTGCCATGAAGGCTCTGGGAGCAATTCCGATGCCTGCTATCAGTCCAATTCCTGCTGCCGTGAAAGCTCTGGGAGCAATTCCGAAGTGGCTGTCCCACCTTGTTCTCTCTCTCGCGGCCTCACCCTTGTCTCTCTAGCGCCTGTATGTGAGAGCGCCTGTATGTAGACAAAGTTTATGTTTAGTTATTCATTTGGAATAGTTTAATTGCTTCAAACAAAATGTGTCAATAATGTCTTAAATGCATCAAATGAGATGCAAGGAATTTAGAGGTGTGTCAATTTTGAAAAGTGTGTCAATAGAAAAGCACTATACAATTTTTATTTCCCACACTGGACTAGGGAGATGCAATTTGGAGTAGTCTCATTGTGTGATACCGAGAATTGCGTATCCAAAAGGCTACAGTCACCTCAGAGCTTGTTCCACCCTATTTGTATAGTATGCAGAGGAGGGGCGGATGGAGTGGTCAATCCTAGCATTGTCTATATACCAGCCCAAGTCATTGTGATAACTTGGTCTGACCTATATTGGAGCCTTATCGTTAGTCAAACTCCCTTACAAGTCTGAACTGGGATAGGAACCTCTGTGTGAGTAGTATGTGTTAGATGCATGTTTAGGGATTACGATGGTTGGATGGATCTTACCACTCATCGTGGTAGTCTATTATTTTATATGTTATGCTTTCGCTGTTATAGGAGCCCACTGAGGAAGGGTGACACCTTCATTCCTCAGCTCGAGGTCCTCACCATCCCAGGACTCGAGTATGACAGAGGGACCATTCGATGGCGAGGCCATCCGAAGGGGGATTTTCGACGGAGTATACGGTGGAGTACCGTATATGAAGTAGGGAGCATCACAATGGTATCAGAGCATAATCTTGGTTGATCAAGATTAAGCATTGATCATAACCCTAGCTTAGATGACTATTTGGCCTAGTATGAAAAATTGAAACGGGAGTTCCCATTTGAGTCTCGATAGTTTGGAGGAAAAGTTTTTCCCCCCCCTTTAGGGTCATAATATAAGTTATAGTTTTAGACTAAAAGTTGAAATTGATAGAGTCAAAGGACTTTTTCTAGTAAATATGGTATGCAATTGTGTTTACAACCCATGATCCTACTAGGAATTGCTCGAAAAATTATTTGATTTGGAGTTCCTTTTTTTTTTTTGTTTTTTTGGAAGGACGTCATACTCTATTCAATATTCCACAAAGTACAAGTATAATTGCAAGGGCAGGAATAAAATCTAAGCAAACAAAGATAATCCACTTAGTGAAGCTTGATTTGGAGTTCCTAGTGAAAAATAGTGGGGAATAACAGAATTTGGGACCATGAACCATTGAAAATTTCAGAAAATTAAGAAAAAAAGGAGCTACATTAATATGGGTGGCTGTAATAAGATTTTCCAATAGTCTCAAAAATTGAATTTTGGCCCCATGTGTGGTCTAAATTCGTCCTCTTAAAGGGCCACTTTTTTCAAAATTTTTCCCAGAACACCTTTTCTTGCCCCGTCTGACACGAATAGACCGACGAATTTGTGAACCATCTTTTGCATTATCAGCCATGGCCCATACTAAATCGACGGCTTGGAAAGAAAATTATATCGGACCAAGACTCAACGCGCGCGCTATAGCAGGGCAGAAGAAGATTCCGATCGGCAAGCGGTCGAGGAGGGAGGAAGGTCCAAGTACCCCACCCGAACCATCGGACTCCATCAACAGTTCAAGGAAATGAGGGGATCGGAAGAATCCAGTTCGTGGGGATCTTATGATTTGGCGCAAACCAAAATTGTGGAGTTAGACCCGGAGCAGGAGGAGTTAGACCCCGAAGAGCAGAGAAGGAAGAAGAAGGGCAAGGGAGTGACGACTGAAGGCTCCTCGAAAAGGAGGACAATGCAGAAGATTACAAAGAGCAGGAGAAGGAGGCAATTGGAGAAGGTAGTCTACCATGTGTGGTGATTGGAGGGAGGCAGATTGAGCAAGGAGAGGCTCCACAGGGGGAACAACAAGAAGTACCAGAAGCGGCGAGGCTTCTATATCCGGTATGGCCAACAATGCCAAAATCGAAGGTGGTCTATTCAACAGGAGAAAGATATTACAAATTAAAAAAGGATATCGCGTATGAAAAGAAGACATCGGCGTACAAAGAATATCTCCACCGATGGTTAGCATATAGCAAGTGGTATCACCAACAAAAAAGGCAGAGATTTGTGGAAGGAGGTAGGCTAGCCACAACAGGACACAAGAAGCCACCTCCTAAACCTGTGAAACCAAAGGGAGACATTATGACCCAAATTGGTGCAGAGCCGGGTCTTTCAAGAGATCCATCATTTTCAAGAATGCACAAAATTATTGATTCGATGGGTCCTCTTTGAGAGATTGCTGAGGGAAGTGATGCAAGACTATAAGGCAGATTATCAGTCACCTGGGCAATCGTAAGAGTATCATAAAAAGCTGCAGAGGCAGATGTAACGGGCCCATGGTAGACCGCTCGAGTATTCGATCCTCGAATGTGCCTATGGGGCGTTTCTGAGACACCGTCATAAATGGGTAGAAGTGACTACTCATAACCATTTAGACAGTTTTGCCCAGTTGGTTAAGGGCATGTCAGTTAGGAACGTTACATTTGATATCAGAGCAGGTTTGGAGTTCGAGTCTCCATGGGCGCCTATATGCACGGGTAATTTGTTAACCTTGGTACCCACCCAGTCAGTGGTATACTAGTTAAGTCATAGTCTTGGATGCTCGAGGACGAGCATAGTCTAGTGGGAGAGATTGTAATGGGGCCATGGTAGACCGCTCGAGTATTTGATCCTTGAACGTGCCTGTGCGGCGTTCCCGAGACACCGGCATAAATGGGTAGAAGTGACTACTCATAAGCATCTAGACGATTTTTCCCAGTTGGTTAAGGGCATGTTGGTTAGGAACGTTACATCCCCACAGGCACATTCAAGGATCGAATACTCGAGCGGTCTACTATGGGCCTGTTACAGCAGAGTTGACCCGACTAATCGAGGAGGCGAGCCTCTGTGCAATTCATGCCAAGAGAGGGTAACAGTGATGCCCAAGGACTTGAACTTGGCCCGAAGAATCAGATGAGACCAAGCCCTAAGGAATTTCTGAACGCCTTGCTTAATTTTTTTTGTTAAGATTGAATGTTGTAATATTTTTGATCAATTGAAAAAGTTGTAGGATTAAAAGTTCGTGTTTGAATTAAGTTTGAAGTTGAAATAGAAAAAAATTAGGGCTAAATTGTAGTTGACCTACCCACCAGGGTCAGATCGCACGAGACTTTCCCTACTGAACTCAATAGCCCCCCCCCCCTCCATGGGCATGATCAGACTCGGGTCGACTTAATTAGGGTTCATTAATGTTGAATTGAATAAAATTTTCTGCTGGACTATATAAATTCGATCTAATTAGTGCAATGCCAAAGTTAATTGGAGTTAAAAATCTTTGGGAGGTCTTCAGGCGGCCCACACGAGACAGATCGCGCGAGACTCCCTCTACCGAACTCAATCCCTTCCCGGGCAGCGTGGTCAGACCCGGGTCGAGCAATCTTGGCAATTTGGCTCTAATTTCGATCCAACAAATTTTTAAACCAACTTTCTTCACCTCAAGCTAGCAGATTTGGCACTTCAAACTAGTTAGGAACCATATTGCCCTAGAATCTAGAACCTTAGAATTCCTAGTTAGGGCACGAAATTTGAGGAGGAATCTGACGTGGCATAGCATTAATGACGTCTGACAGGGCATGCAAATCTAGAAATCTAGTTATAAGCAAAACTTAGATTGACCTTGTACTTACCTAGCGCCCTTCAACTCTCTCCCAACTGATTTTCCCATCATTGTGAGATCTTTCTTTGAAACTTTTTGTACCAATCACCATGGATCCCACCATTTTCGTGCTCTGGTATGATGCCTCCGACCATGTTCGTGAGGCACCAATTGATGACGTCTACCGGGTGTTTACCTACAGGTTTGACCTCCATGATACGATGTCAAGAACACTTTTTTACTCAGGTGTCATTGCAGAATTCAATCAAAAGGTTCGTCCACAACAGCCCCAAGAGATGGAGACTGGGTTTCACTGTCAAATCAGACTGAAAGATTTGGAAGCACTGCTAGAATCAAGAATCAGATAGCGAACTAGAAACATGCCGGACTATATGACATGTAAGGTGGAACGACATAGGTATTTGCCAGCCCAAGCAACCCTAGCCATTTTCATGATCTTCAAAGCCAAGAATAAGGTAGGAGAACCCTCAGTTTCAACATTAAGTGGTTTTTAAATGTTCTAATAATAGTTAAACATAGCTCCTTGTGTAAAGTCAAAAGATGGCTTCGTCAGGTCACTGATCCTGCCTTGCACCCAAGTGCCATCAACCAGTACCGTACACTCCTCAAGGCAAAGAAGGCCAAGTACCTCGTAGAGCACCAGCAATCTCCCGGAATGCCAACAAGTCTTGCCAACTTGGGTGGTGGCTCGAATATATAGATAAAAATGGAAATACTTGTGATGTGAAGTCAATTTCTTAGCAACTTCTCGTGCGTCAAGAAAATTGAATTTAATTGAAATATTTTTTATCGTCCACGGAGACCAATTGGCCTATGGGACCTAATAAAAGAGCGCAACATACGTATTACTGCTCGGATCTGGATATATGCGCCATGCAGCTCTAAAGTGTGAGTTTCATCTTCAATGGCTCCCATCTGGTAGCACTGACAGAGCCTATCATGGCATAGCTACCCAATCCATCTGCCTGTCTCAATTCAGAGATGGTAGGCCCTGTGCGAATGGTGGTGATAAGCCTGCGCTTTTTCATGGGCAGATGGGCACGCAGATAATGCTGTGGGAAAATGCAACCATGCAGGATTATGGCACTACCTGTGACATTGAAAAGGCTGTCTTCACGCGAAAAAATATAAATTATCACTAGCACACATTTTCTAGTTGTTCACCCTAGCTATACATTTGACATCAATGTATTCTCTAGTGGTTACTGAGAGTCATCGAATGATGTCTAGCCTAGAATTGACAAAGGCTATTTCAATCTATCAATTCAGTTTCAATCCACCATAAAATCCAAGTCTTGATTGCACTCCCATATGAAAATAATCCTTGGAGATAATTACAATTATGCATCACCTTGCATTGGAGAAGTGATGTAGAATGGAAAGAGGTCAGGCATTGGTCTTCCATTCTTGCCAGCCCCCTGACCTGTAGGCACTTCGAAATTCTACATGTCAAGGGGCTGGCGAGAATGCCTTTCTCTTCTCATTACATGATGTCAAGGTAAGGTAGATCAGACTCTACAGGTTTCTTCAGGCGAGTTGTCATTCCTGACAAGAATGATTAAAGAATTTGCGAGAACGATGATACACTTACCCTTGATGTTTAATAAGACAAATTCAGTATTTAGGTTAGTCTTGAATTGAAGAACATTGCTTTGAAGTTGAGTGCCATTGCTTTCCCAATTCGTCATTATTTGCACATGGCAAAAGTGTATCAAGCACATAAAACAAATCTAAGGACTATATAAAATAAAGAATGCTAGGGACTTTGGCAATTATTGACCATATGACATTAATTTAGCATTGAAAATGCTTCTAAATAGGAAGCTACATTTCCAACATAGTACCAAGTTGGCTTTTTTTTATATGCAACTACGAAATTTTATTAACTTCATTGAGATAGTTCACATATAAATAATTATGCCTATGGATATGGAATCTTGATGTTCGCGAGGAGATCAACCACTTGAAGGATATTAAATAGTCTAAACCTAATGATTCAGTGCCAATAATTAACCCCTTCAATAAAACTCATACTATTTATACTATGGCCGTACCAAGGAAATCTATTTCGAGGATATCAAAAGGAATAGGTCTACATCCTAATGAGCCCATTCTTGTTGCCAATTATTAACCCCTGTAAAAACTCTTACTAGTTACTTGAATCACTTATTAGAGTGGCTGATGACGGCTCAATAGGAGGGATATAAAAAAAAATAGATGATGGTGGTGTATAGTATCCCTCTAGTGAGCGATTCTTTTCATACGGGAGACGGACCAATATGCCAATGAGACCTCCAAATATTCTTATTTGCATTCTTGTCACATGCAATTTTAGAGCCATTAAATCTTTTGGGTGTTCATTGTTTATTCCAATTTTTGTATCAACTTCCAATCGGTGCCTCCTCATCCAACAATACTACTGTTTCAATTCGATCTCACTTGCTCCATTGATTGTTAAGTTCTTGTATTTTGTCATTTGCATGGCTTGCAATAAGAACTACTTTTTTAAAGAGGTTCTATGATGTGGCATGCATGGAAAACTCCTCCATTTTGGAAGATGTATATTCTCACAATTGTATTTACGTGTTAACGTGCGCAAGTATAATGGTGGTATGCAGCTTCATCTTCTAAAAATCATGGAGATTTTAAATGTAAGTGACCTTAGTCACTCTTGCATTTGTGTAAGCTCCTTGTCAGGGCTTACATCACTAAGGTTTTTCATCGAAAAGTCAAAAGGTACACTAAGGGAAGCTGGAAAAGTCTATGGTTCAAGTCTTACTCATAGCCTGCTAGAATCAGAAGAAGCAAGTGGTTATTATTGCAAGTCCGTCTACTGGAACTAGGATTAACATGCCCGAAGTCTTCAGCTATAAACCTACAAATTCGGGGTCTGTAACGATACAACTGGTGTGTTGTCGGGTCTAGTAATAATGTACATGATCACTTTCTTGGATTGGAACCAATGGCTGATAAGGTGGAGATGGTAGACGGATCAATGCAAACCTCCTATGAGCACTTGATATAAGATAAAAACAGTTCCTAAGTTGTTGCAGATGCAAATAACATGCCATCACGAGCCTTAAATTTACGTATTGTTGGTGTTGTAGAAAGGGAGGATTGTTCTGGGGGAGGGTCACGCATTTCATCACGAATGGCATGCATATACAGGTTGGGGGTATTATATTTGCTGCTAAAGTGGGAGCAGCCCGACGAGATTCTACTCGACATCTTTTAGTGCATTTTATAGCCAAACTTTCTCGGCCACTGTTCTGCGTCACAACAGTCAATTAAAAGGGTGTTAATTATTCAATACAAGAAGATTTCACTCCATTACAACTCAGTAAAAGTGTGGGGGCGATGGGGGGGAGGGGGGAGGGGCAGGAGTTTATCGAGGAGGCATGACAGTATGAGGTGGCAGCCATCTAGTATGAGAAAGAGAGCCAAGGAGAATTTCCTTGTGAGGCACGTATTAAAAAATGCACGAACTTGGGTCCAACTACACCAAAAATGATCACATAGGAGAAGGCACCGTTCAATTGACTCAGGAGCAACTCTGTAGACTGGACAAAGAGGGCGGACCACTGGCTTAAAAGAGTGAACTCTGACGTTAGATCTCGATCCTTTATGCACAACCTGCCATAGTAAAACAAACTGCTTTGAAGGAATATTTTTGACCCACACCTTAAGGTAGCTGATTATTGGCATCTGAAACTACAAGCTGCCAGTGGAGCAACGAAGGCAAAGGAGGTTGCAGTGAGATGCTTGTAGCAATATCTAACAATGTGCTTATACCAAGAAATATCCAATGTAAACTTCCATACAGACTCAGTAGGAACAATAGACTGTAGTGGGATGTTGTCAGCAATTCCTGGGGGTTTCACATAGTTTAGGGCATATATACCATGTGCATTAATCAGGGTTGGTTTTTTTGGACTTAAACTGTATGTATACATACGGAATTATGGGTTTTTTAGGGATAAGCTAGTGTAATTTGCATACGACAAGGGTTTTTTTAACCCTGGATAAGGCATACACGGAGGGGTTTTTGTTGACCCCATCAACGCACATGGCGTATCCCCATTGCAATAGGTGAAACCCCTGGGCAGCAATTGCCTCCCATATGTGTGATAACAAAACAAAGTCAAAGTGTAAGTGTCCTTGTAATCCTGCCAAACATGGAGCTGGCTGTTAGATTACCAAGACTGAAGTTGAGTTATGCTTCAATCTTTATGTGGGGGCATGGAGATAGCTCAGGCGATATCCCAAACTAAGGGGGATAGAAGAAAGGACATGCCCATTTAGTAGCCCTAGGATGTCGAACAATTGAGGATTATAGCCGCAAAATGTGGAAGGTACTAAAGGTAATGTTGAAGATGCCCTAATCTGCAACGTTGAAGATACACAACAATTGCACTTTGTGGGGTACGTGTTGTGTTGGCAAAACTATAATCTTAGCATAGTGGGTACTAGCAAACAAAATAAGCTTGCAAGTGCCACGAGCATGTCTACCAGCATCAATATGGTTGGACTTTTCCATCATATGAGACGCTTGCTGTCTCTGCGATCGAAAGCAATCTGGATATGCTCGGTGGCTTTAGTAAATGTAGAAATGTCCTTGTAAAGCCTCCTTGTGCGATCAAGGCCAAGAAAGACAATAACATGCCACAGATAATGCATACCAATTGGTTGAGAGTCGTGGCAAAGAAAATGCTAGTGGTTCCTTTGGCTACTCTGATTCTGTCAAAGAATAAACTCAGGTGCAAGGTAGTAATCATGTGTCATCTGCTGTAGTGAATCCAACTAAGCCTAAATACATTACGCCGCCTCCTGTAGAAGATAGTGAAGTCTGAAACTTCTTCTTTACAAAAAAAAAAAAACAAAGTTTAAAATTAACTTGAGGAAATTAAATATAGACCAAGCCGAGAAAACTTCTACTTCTTCAACACCTGCATCTTCAATCCTGATAAAGAGAAGAAGTTAACAGAACAAACCATTTTGAAATTGGAAGAGTTCAAGAGATTTTATCCAATGGGGTTGAACTGGTTTATCAAGTTCTGCATTGTTTACTGTGAATCTGCACCAGCCAACATGATGCATAGGACTCCTTCAAACGACTATGTTCAAACCTCAGTGAAGAGTTTTATGTCTTGCCCTACCAAGGTCCTCATGTAGGCACATATAGCACATTTGATCCTATGTTAGGAGGTAAGACGAACCTAATTTATAATATAGTTGCTAGTGTTTTGAATTTTGCTCATGTTTTCATGTGCCCTGCAGGAAAACGATCACTTGGTCAAAGACGAAGGATCTTATTCGTAAAAAGATTCTTATTAATATCTTTGCTGCTCAAATACGCTGCTCTGCTCCTTCTGGAAGCTGTTAAATTTGTTAGATTTATTCCTAAGCTCGAGGAAGCTAAGAAAATAAAAGAGAAAAGAACAAGCTCCATCTGGTGACTAAACTCAGAATCCCAGTCTCAGCACCGGTAATCAAAATTGCTATTATGGTGTTCATCGATATGAGGAACTTACTAAGACATGGGAGGTTAAATATATCTGGATCTGTTTAGCACACGGGGGGAGCACCTAACGTAAGCTATATAGGGCATGTGCGTGCATGGGGTCAAGAGAAATTGCCCTTATACGGAATTTTCCACCCCCATATTTCATATATCAAAGCATGGCACTACAGGTGTCGTGGACTTGGATGATAAAACTAAAAAGAAATACGTGATGTACTTCACTGGCAAGCCTAAGTTTTCTTGGGCTAACATATATAGAGGAAGATTTTGTGCTAAAGACTTAGGCGAAGGCATCTTATATTTTCAAGGATCTTTTTTCTTTAAGGATGGGCGCCCATGACTATGGCGCTTAGGGCTGCCGACGCTTTTTCTTGTATCTCATGGATCCGGTCTCCGTTTTCGATGATCTTTAGCTCGTTGGAAAGCTTGTTCCGAGAGCTCTCTAATAGTACCACTTTTGATAGGTTTTTTTTACAGATTAGGGGCCGGATTAGGCCTTCTTTAATTTCGGCCACTTTTGGTAGAGATGATGACTTCTGCATCCCAGGCACAAATGGTGTTAAATCAATCAATGGATAGTTCTTCGCCTTCAATGGTTCTCCAAGAAGGGGATTTTCCTTCCCTGCAAAGTACTCCGAATTTGGGCACAAACGTTCCTAGGAATTTGCACCAAACAGGTACAAAAACTAATCCTAATGTTGCTTCTCAATCTCAAGCTATTGCTGGTGCTTGGGAGTCATCTGATTCTATTACAAAAGTATCTTATCATAGATTTAGTGATTGGATTTGTAAAGATATCAACAGTGATTTTAGAAAAGCTAGAGTGTTAGCTGTTCGACAGGTGTTGTCTGAGGGGAATAGGGACGAGTTATCAGTAATTTTAGACACATTGAAAGCTCGACAGGCTCAGCTCCAATAACAATTACCTTCTGATGACATATTTTATCAGTCTGATTGTCAGAATGTAGTGCACGCTTCTGGTATTCCTGTGATTGAGGTGGATCACCGAGCTCATATTAAGTGCGCGGAGAATTTATCCTCATGTGCAGTCCTTGGCTATTTTACTGGAGGTTATTTAGATTTCTCACGATTTTGTGTGTGGTTATCTCGTCTTCTGCGACGCCTTCAACTTTCTTCATTTCAATCTATCAAGTTGTTAGAAAAAAAACTTTGTTTGGATTACGTTTGATAATAGTGATGCAGTGGATTCATTGGTATCTAAAGGGATTGATCCCATTGGTGGGGAGTATCTAATATACCAGTATTATTCTCCTGGTTTTACACCAGGTATGGTTCGAGCTTTAAAGATGCCTTGTTGGTTCTCAATACCGAATCTTCCTCCAGATTTAATGGCTCATCAATTTCTATCAGAAATTGCATCTGGAATAGGGGTGCATATTTCACACTATTATGAATGGTCCAAGGATCTGTATTTCTACTCCCCCATACTCACCTTTACCAGATTGTATAGTGGTAAAAAATGGAGCTTGGTATAAGAAGTTAGATCTGACACTTTTGAATGGTCCAGAATTGGCTCGCTTATTTCCTGATAAAGAGGCCTTTGCTAGCTTTCGCCGAGGATTTCGTGCTTCTCAGGCACCTGCTCAACCTTCCCCTTCATCTCAGATTCAAGATCCCCGGGGGGTGTAAAGTCTATATGGCATATGTAAAGTCTATATGGCATATGCGTGCATCAGGTCAAGAGAAATTATCCCTTATACGGGATTTTTATAAGAAAATATCCCTCATTTTTCATATACCCCTACCATATTTCTTGTATATGTATACGGAATTCAAGAAAAAAAACC
>JAANSK020070354.1:0-16745 GCA_011763485.2 Isoetes engelmannii | reverse complement strand
TGTAGAGGGAGGATGTTGACGCCAGAATATCGGACCTTAAAACCACCCGGAAGCAGCTTGACTCGAACGTCCTCCCCTAAGGCCCCGACGACGGACGGACAACTTACCCACCTCGGAATTGCGAACTGTCTGTTCCGATGGACTCAAAACATCGGCATTAGTTAGAGGACCAAGTTCCGCGGGCAGAAGACCACCCCATCTCCAAGAACCTCCAAAGTAGATCATATACAACACTCTTGTAGTCAATTGGCCTAGGAGGTGGCTGCAGAATACTGCCGTGTCATTAGGG
This sequence comes from Isoetes engelmannii, assembly GCA_011763485.2. Lineage (NCBI taxonomy): Eukaryota > Viridiplantae > Streptophyta > Lycopodiopsida > Isoetales > Isoetaceae > Isoetes > Isoetes engelmannii. The sequence continues at coordinate 16,456 of JAANSK020070354.1, read as the reverse complement.
CGGATTTGGGATCTCTAAATGGCCCAAATCTCTCATGCTAAAATTCCACGTCAGATTTCTCGCATCCAATGAGGAGGTCGCATTTTTTTCGAAAGTCAGTATTACACAAGGCCCCCAAAAAATAAATGTTATTAGTTTTTCACGATAATTTTTACACATAACCACTATAATAAAGTGATATTACTTTGTGGGTTAATATGTTGATTTACTACTATAAGTTATATAGTGCCGTTCTTATGCATGATCTATTATACTAATTTATTAATGCAGTTCACCATCATGGTTATTCATGGTATTTATTTTGTTTGGTTCATAATAATGTTTTATGCCATGGTTTAAGTATATGGCTTAAGCAATATTATGTAGGCCATAAACCACTGATAAATTTGGCAAATTAGATTGGTTTTCTAATAAAATTATGTACATTTTTTTGTAAGGACTAGTGCTTCATAGGAACCATTATCGTTATAAAGGCGTAAATGAACATTCAATTGTTATGAGTTTCATCATCAAATTACTAATGTTTTGCTTAGTGTAATCCATGTGGTTTATATGACGAATCAAGAAATGTTCATTGAGAATTCAATTGTTATTTTATAGTAGAAAGACTTAATGATGTTTTGGAAACCTTACATGAAATATATGTCATAAACTGGTCTTTGCAATTTTCAACAATGGGCACAAGGATTTGAACCCCGATATTTCCATTTTTCCAATGATAGGCTAGCATTGATTGCAGCAAAATAACAACATATTTTTCAGCAAATAATTATAAATATATCATCATGGCCATGAACTGAATCTAGGAACAATATAGAAGTAACTATGCGAGAAAGAATCGAATAAATAAAACCAACAATAAAAGCAACACGGCACTTCTTGTTATACATCATCAAATCAGAGAAGCTTAATAAATAAAAGCAAAAGAAATAGATACATGTTATGCATCTTCAGAATAGACTACAAACATGTAGAATACCGTATGAAGCATATAATATTATTGGGCATCAAAGTAGTGAACTAAACCTCATTCTTGAGTCTATACCCTTGGACGTAAGGTAGTTTTCCTGCAGCACAAAATCTCTGTAAGCACAAAGAAAAAGAGTCGAACATAGAAATAGATAAGCACATGTAACTTTAGACGCATATTTGGACCGCTTGATGCATTTCTTTTTAGCCAAGGACAAAACAATCAATGAGTCTAAGCTCGATGATGGAATATAGATAGGAAAAGGCAGAATAAAAGGAAAACTCACAAGCTACCATATTAAAATAACTTATTTGTATACTACTCACATGATTTGAACAAATGACCAGAACTTGTTTTTCCATCAATACTCCAGCAAGCATTGTCATAGGCTGCAAAAAATAGCACACTAATGCATCCATTTGTGAACCATCGAAATATCAAGGAGTGTGCATCTAAAACGGTACTTCATGGGCTCTGGATTCACAGTAGAACAACTGTTCAGAAATATTGGAACCATTGCAGTATAGTAAAAAACATTAATAAAAAATCCCATGATACAAAATACATGATCAAAACCAATATGGCTGCACAATTTCACAATCAAAACTTGCATGGTTTATAAACGTTAAGAATCATGGAACACCTCTACACAAAGATTACCTTTTCATTAATGATGGGTAAAGAGATCCCTTCTAGGTTAGAAGAATTAGTCAAAAGAAAAAGAAATTATAGCAGTAATAATCTTGAGGAGTGATGATTTGTCTTCTAATTTGAAGAGAATGATGCTTTTAAATAACTGAATTACCATTATAATAAGCCAGGAGGTAGAAAATAAAATATGAAGAGCTGCCTCACACCTTTTGTTTATAACATTCTAATACCCTGTTCCACATGCATGAACTCGTAAAGGCAAGATAAAATCAATTCAAAATTACATACCATTGAAAGACTTCATGATTCAGCTTGTAACCTTATTTCTCTGTCATCCAAATTGTAATCCATTGCAGCATATTTTTTTAACACTTGTTGTTGCATCGCCTATTAAATAAATCATTCCATTCAAGAGCAAAAATAAAAAGGAAAAATGATGGTTGTTGTTGCATCGCCTATTAAACAAATCATCCCATTCAAGAGCAAAATAGAAAGTGAAAAGATAGAAGCCTGCAAGACTTAGCAGAAAAATGAAGGCTGCACTAGAACTTTCCACAAGGTAACCTACAGAAAACAATGCCAAGCTATTCCCTGATCAGTATTAATGGCAGCTACAAATTCTCATGTGAACAAGCAATGATTTCTGCAAGCGATTCCCCACATGTAGGAAGAATATATCCATGGGCTTCCAATCTTAAACTCGAGCAAGAATAGACGAAATGTAACAATCCAAAAAAGTTTTATTAGAACACTAACCTCTGTAACTGCGCCCGTCATAAGAATGAGGAAGGGTTGTTCCAGACTCCTAAGAAACCGTTCCAGCACAAATATAGCGAATAAACATGTGAGTTGAACTAAGGTGAGGCTATAAAACTAGTCATGCATCAATAAAAGAATGCCTAGAAGCCTACCGTTTGTCGAAAGCTTTGCAGCTTCTGTGGCATCCATAGCAGGTCGTGTTGGAAGCCATGGACATGCCAAATTGATGGTTCTGACTTGAGAAGAGAACCAGGCCGCAACAAAGATGATCTCCCTCGCAGGAAAGGAATGCCCTAGTTTTTAATTTTCCCGCTCCGCTCAACTATTTTGCCAAAATATGGAATGGTTGTATACAGTGGCCCTAACACGTATTTGCTACAAAAATACGATTGTATTTTCAGAAACTATTGCCCTAGATGATTTGCGGAATGCAAAAGAAAGAGAGCAAAATTTCCCTTTCAAAGCTCTGTTGGGTATCAAATACAAGTCGGTTTGTCCTCGTAGTTGTGCTATCCCCGTTGAATCTACACATTTCTCGAGAAGCTAAAGGTTTTTTGTCATTCTCCACCCCGACATTTGGAGAGCCATAGAGAATATATGGAGCTTATCCGACATGGTCTTTGCTTGAGGATCAAAAGTTGATCATGCTAATGCGGCGCAATTCTACAAGGTAAGAATTGACATTCATGAATTTTTCAAATTTCATAGCTCTTCTCTTACAACAATCAGTACAATGACTTTCAGTGGTTCTGGATAAGCAAGAGACTGTTGAACAGTTATAGAAGAAACGTCATCTTTTTATCTTCGCTCCAAATCTAGGGCATTTTCATAAGTTTTAAAATACAGGGGTATCTTAACAAAAGTGTGGAAACATATGAACATTTTAAAGTTTTCTTTATACAATATTTTAGATCAACTGCTTTTTGCCTTCACTTAGAACAGATGGGGTGCATGACGAGCCCGTCAAGGTCGTGGAGGGTGAGCCAGTCCACACTTCATCTAAGGGCACGCATTTCCCCATGTAACGCATCGCTGGGAGCAAATTATTGTCTTTCAATTGTTGCTGGCTACCACATGGCACGGTATCACCAATAGGCAAGGAGAGAGAATTTCCAGACATAATCTTGGTCTATGCATAGAGAATATATGGAGCTTATATAAAGCAGCTTGATATGGCCTCTGCTTGAGGATCAATAGTTCATCATGCTAGTGCGGTCAAATTTTACATGGGAAGAATTGTCATTCATGAATTTCTCAAGTTTCATAGGCTTTCTCTTACAACGATCAGTGCAATGACTTCCAGTGGCTCTGAATAAGCAAGACATTGTTGAACAGATATAGAAGAAGCATCATCTTTTTATTGTCACTCCAAATCTAGGGCATTTCTATCAATTTTTAAAATACTAGTAATGGTGCCCGGCGTTGCCGGGCTTTGTGAGCAATATGTGGCGCAGAACGACACGGATTTTAAAGTTATGATTGAAAGGAGGCCATGTACTTTTGCGGTTTTGTTTTCTATGTACATTGTTTATGAAAGTAGGCTAAAGAATTTCTGATGTTGGAATACATGGCAAGGCCATTATAATTAACCCCAATTTCCCATTTTGGAAGAGCATCTATGAATTAAAATCTTGTACATTGCATCAACATCAATTAGATGAAGCACAACCTTAACGCTTGGGTAATGGATGGATTCTTTGCTAGTGAGGATAGAAGAAAATTGCTAGTACATTAATAGTATTGCTATATGTACAACTATTTTAGAATATAAGCAAATGGTTGAGATCCATGCTTATTGTCCTTACCAACAATTCGCCCAATGTTGAATGTCATAAGTATATTGAAGATCATCTTTAATGTGGTAATGTAGAATAATATTGATACATACATTCAATATCTTTCTTACTTGTTTGCAACAATTAAATATCATGTGACAAAAGGAATAAACAAAGTATTGGATATATTAGACATATGGGACATGATATTTATGCCCCTAATGCTCTGTGAGTGCCGAGTTGTTTATAAAAGGCACTGCACAAATCAGACATACATATCTACCCTGATGCTCTTCAAGTGCTAGGTTGTTTATTCGTTATAGAGCATCGACTAATTTAAATTTGATTGTACATTAATTTGGTACCCATGTCAAACCTTTTGAGATACTGCAGTTTTAATAAACTTGTCACATTCACCATGTTAACCCAGAAACAAATAGGAAAATCTCATTAAAAAGTAATAATTCCATAACGCTAATCTAAACGTTATAGAGCATATGAAAGACGATATATTGCTGCCTTTCTGCAGTTCTCAGCAGTATAGTGGTGCAAGCCAGCACATGGTTGTATAGCCTAGCACTGGAAAAAGGGCTTTATGATGATTGTATTCAATGTGGGTCTCTGCAATTGGCAGTCGACATCAGTAGTCACCTCAATCGTGAAAATTTGAGATATCACTTTAATAAAATATTAAAGGTATGGCAGCTCCTGTATTATGATCTGATCATGATTTAGACCATGATTTAATCCAGTATCATGATTTAGATCATGATTTAAGCCATCCATGTCTTTTTTATTTCAATTAGACGTTGGCAGAATGTCATAACGACTTTGACCTATCTAAAATTTCAATGACACAGAATGTTCACAATATCTCATGTTCACAATATCTCATGGCACAAACTGACTGCAAGTAACCATGTAACCTGGCTAAAATCCGTGACACAGAATGTTCGAAATTATCTCATGGCACAATGTCAAAATGATTGCAATCAACCAAAGACTTATCATAAATTGTGTCCACAATTAAAAGTAATGCTGCTACTTGAAGGGAGCTCTAGACATTAAAATTGATCTGCAGCAATTTACAAAAATGAACAGCTGATTATCAGCATTAGATTCCAACAATAAGCTCTAAACATTAAAATTGATCTGCAGCAATTTACAAAAACGAACATTAGATTCCTTGTTCAAATTCCAATCCCTGCTCAATATCAAGCCTTTCAATAAAAATATATACCATAACAATGCACAACAAAATGGTTGCTCTGATCTAAACTACCATTCCAAAACTGCAAATTTAAAACATAGAACTCACTGAACATCCATCGCTCTAAGAGGTGATAGCAATAGCCTAAAATGCATACCTAATCAATGTAAGTCATAATGCTAGGATGATCTGAGGTGCAATGGAACTTCTATTGTTGATGCTGCTCGAAACAACTTCATTCTTGTCATGTAGCATGGATTTAAAATATGAAGAAATGGCATAATCATGGCTATAGGCATTGAAATAGCCGAAGGACCAAAGGCAAGGCATTTCCATTTTCTGCTATAGGTTTTAAGGAAAGGAGAATTTACAAATCAAACCAAAGTCTTAGACAACTGCCACGTGCTTACGACTTTGTTCGACCAATACATAGTACAATAATGAGTTCATTTGGGAAGCTTCAGCACGTACATCACGTACTTCTTTATGCATGGTAATGATTCTCCCCGTGTTGTCTGCAAAAAGAGAAATGATTCAAATAAAGTTTTGATAAGGTCCGTCTCTAGTTAATATTCCATGTTCATTCTAGTAATCAATCTCATTATGCTGGTACTACAGAACACCATAAAAGAACGTTGGAAGAAGAGTGCAATGGCCTCTTCTGAGTTCATTTGGGAAGCTTCAGAACATTCTTCTTTATGCATGGTAATGATTCTCCTGTTGTCTGCAAAAAGAGAAATGATTCAAATAAAGTTCAGATGAGGTCCACGTCTCTAATTAATATTCCATGTTCATTCTAATAATCAATCTCATTATGTTAGTACTATCATAACACCAAAAAAGAACGTTGCAGGAAGAGTGCAATGGCCTCTAATATTTAAACAGAACGTATACCTATCATCGAAGATAAGTGTTATGCAACAATGGTGTCTCCACAGATTATAAGAAAAGGTTCAACATGTTGAAATATGGAAGAAAGAGGCATCAAGCAACCTCAAGGAGATTCATGGCCATATATTATGTTAACAAACCCTCCATGAAAGTGAAGTAGATTAGGCAAGAATATATTCACTGGGCAACTAAAATGCCATCAATCATGTGTAGAGAACAGAAATAAGAACATATGCTCCTGCAATTGCCATTGTTAAACGCATACCTCTAATCGCAAGGATGTCTAGGGTGCAGCTATAGAGGTCTTGGATGAATGAATATGCACATTGAATTAGACTCAGCCGTGCAATAGTTGGCCTCGAGATAGGAAGTTCCTTACAGAGACAATAATGAGACCCAACAGTAAAAGGATAGATGATAAGTGGAACTTCTGAGGACATCCACAGCCTATATTTGGAGAACCAAGGAAGAAGCATGTCTAAAGTTAAAATCTACACCACTTGCTTGATCTGCCAAAAATGTAATCAGATTGCTGAGCTCCTCCTATGACGAAATCAATGCTACTGGTGCAAATAAAAACAAAAACACAGGTGGAGATAGCATCATCATGTGCATATGGTAAATCTGTCCTCGACTTGTGTGCATATTTGCAATGTTGAATAAGATCTGGAAAGAGTATCATGATGTGCATATGATGAATTTGTCCTCAGCTTGTGTGTAGGTCTTCAAAGAATAAGATATGGAAAGAGCATCATGATGTGCATATGATGAGTCTGTCCGCAGCTCGTGTGTACATAGATCTTCAAAGAATAATTACACAATCATGCCTCCACATATCCCATCATTCAGTAAATAAATGTGCTTCAAATTCAAAGTGTTAAAATGAATCTGAAATAGAGTGCACAGAATAGCTTACACACGTCATGCTCAGCAGTAATATCTAAGTTTTGTGACTCAGCATATGTAGGGACAATATACTTATGGTTATGGTTATAGACGATCTAATCTATTCCAGGAACCTCTGCCATGTACTCATGCATATCAGCAACGCGCCATACGGCATTAAAGAAAGACTTTAGACTATGCACAATTTGTGCAAGACCAAATATAGGGTAGTCTTGGTTTACCTTGCATGCTTCTCATCCAAGAACTCCATTTGCAGCTAAAAAGAGGTGTAATCTCCAATCCGACCCACTATTGCGATGCTATAGATTTGACATCTATGGCTGGATTTCATAAGAGCCGATGATGTTTGCAGGAAGCTTCATCAAATACCGGCCAAAATTACTTTTACAGTCCAAATGGGCCATACAGAAAATCGATTAGCAGCCTGAGGCCGTCGTCCATGCTCAACTAAAACATTTCGAAAGCAGGAAGCTAATCTTTACAGTTTAGGTTTCCTTTAAATCCTCCCAGCATGCACGGCTCCATCGCCATCTGAAAGAATCAGATCCCCTATCCGTTCTACCAGGAATGATATCTCGAAATCTCGATTTTTGGAATCGTGGCATGCATGCCGAAATGGTTTGTCAAGCCAGGCACTGCCTCGTTTAGAAATTTCTCTATGCAAAAACCACTGAGACCCCAAATCAAAAAATTGTCTCGATTTTTGGATAGTCGGGAAGTTTTTCCGTCTGATAATACCTCCAAAACCTTAGGGAAATCAACCAAGGCAAAAATCCAAAAAGTTTTCGGTTTGCCAGGAAAACCAAATTTAATAAATAGATAGGAGTATCTTAACAAATATGTGAAAACATATGAACCCTTTAAAGTTTTCTCTATACAATATTATAGACCAACTGCTTTTTGCCTTCACTTAGAACAGATGGGGTGCATGGCGCGCCCGGTCAGCTCGTGGAGGGCGCTAGCCCACACTTCATCTAAGGGCATCTGGGGGCGCATTTCCCTATGTAACGGTCAGGTGGGAGCAAATTATTGTCTTTCAATAGTTGTTGGCTACCACATGGCACAATATTCCCGACAGGCAAGGGGAGAGAATTTCCAGATATAATCTTGGTCTGAATAATTGATGCTCTCGAGTACACTTCCAAAAAAAAAAAAAAAAAAAAAAAAAGCATAAATCTTGCTATACTACTAGACATAGATTTGCTAATTGAGTGACTGTGCTATAAAATTTTTCATATATAAATAAGTTTGGTAACTAAGAGCAGTACATTCACTTACGCAAACATGGTGGTCGTTGAACTAAACACTATTAACGCAAAATACCAAATTGGAATGGCAAAAAAAAATATTACACTACACAATTATATGTCATTTGCATGACATTTAATACATATTCCAGCTCAAATGTCAAAAAATTTGGCGACATTAAATGACAAATAGATGAACTTGTGTAAGTGTCATTTGTGCATGTTTATCCAAGAAGATGCACTTCTATGACAATAGGAGAAACTGAACAGGTTAGCACCTCGTCTGGAGGAAGATCCTTTGCAATGATCCACCTAAAATATGAAGTTGAGAAGGTTAGTTTCTGCCTTCTCACTCCATATTATGGATTATTATTCCAGTTGCGAAGGGTATCATATCATTAATTGCTTTCTCACTCCATATTATAGATTATTATTCCAATTGCGAAGGGTGTCGTATCATTCATTTCAACAAAAGCATACAACAACCAATTGTCTTAACACATCACTATGCCATCCAAAACTCGTTGTTGATTAATATTATATAGGTACAATAGTTGAGACTCGATATTTCAAAAGTGAACAAGCCATTACAAGTTCTAGTGAACCATTATCATATGTAAGGAACTACCTAGAAATCACAACTAGTTTCTATGAACCATTATAGCATTGACAACCGTCATTGAAAACCATATCACAAACCAGTACCAGTTTTCACAAACCACTATTACATGTGGTTTTCTTCTATCAAATAAATTTATGTATAAAAAACCATGTACATCATGGTTTTTAGATGTTTCAATACTGGTTAAATATAGTAGTTCATTTTTGGGCTCCTTGTGTTATGTGGCAAGTTGGACCACGATCAGGCTTAGCTGGCGTCCACATGGCAAATTTTCAGAGGAAGCAATCCCGCATTAATTGCAAGGCCATTATTGGCGCACGTTTCGCGGCCATCATTTCACGGACCAAAGTAATGACGACTTTGACTGCTTACTGCGCACATCCCCACATGCAACACCCATCATATCAAATTTTCGCGCCAAGATTTCTATTGCTCATCACACGTCTGCTGCGTTCATACTCTCCGCCTACATTCCTCATTCGATTCCATGTCTCCAATAGTTTCTGTGTTTTTGCCTCACATGCTGAATGCTAAAGGTGAAGCAGTGGGAGGACACGTCTCCGTAGGTTCGTGGGTGAGAATGATGCCTTCAACGACGGGCCCATATCGAGTTAAACGTTCCAGACGAGGGGATCTGCGGACGCATTGGATAGGTATACCTCAAATGGTAACTAGGTCAAGTGGATCACACGACGTGAAAATGGACCTGATCAAATGCAATGGATCCACTAATTTCGCGTCCTGTGATCTTTTGTTAGTTCTATTCAAGTCTGTCTATTTTTTAACACATTATTGTGTTTTCAGCTTTATTCTTTTCTTTTCTTTTCCTCAACGGCTAGCTCGCGTCGTCTGAGCTTACCCAAGACGCTTCTGCAGTTTCGTAGGGGAAAAGGCGTCCGAATTTTCGTATTGGCACGCGGCAACTGCCGCATGCCAATATGAATTCTTTCTTATATTAGTCCTTAGGTTTTTGGCTCCGACTCATTTGCTTTATCCGCTCCATCTGCTTCCTCTTCTCTAGCGCCTCCGCTTCCGCCTCACCGCCTCCGCTCAAGCGCCTCCGCTTTCTTTTCCTTCTCATGGCTTCCTCATCATCAACTCCCACCAAGCGCCCCCGATCCTCCATCGCCGCCCCTGCTCAGAACTCCAGAGCCCCCGAACTGCCCAGTGATGTCACACTGGCAGTATTCATGAAACGCTTCAAGCAGCTCCACGAGGAGAATCGTGGTCTGGTCGCTGAAGTCGTTAACCTCAGAGCTCAGCTTGTCGACACGAGAAGGCAGTTGCATGATGCCGTTGGGGAGAATAAGAATACTTATCAGAGACTTTTGGAAACGCTCAGGCTCCGGGCGGAGTCAGTGGAAGCAGCAAGGCAGATGAATGAAGTGATGGAGGATATGGAAGAAAAGTTGCAAGTCTATGCCAATGAAAACGCAGCCTTCAGGCTGCTCCTAGCGGATCATCAGGATCCCTATCTTTTTTTTTACATGTTTTTTATTTCAATATTATGAACACTTTGTTCTTCAATATCGAAATCTATTTTTTTTGTTGAACACTTGAACAATTATGTTTCCTTATTTTTTTTTATGTTGAATATCTTTTTAGCACGCCAGCCCAACCAAGCCTACAGCCTTTCTTGCAATTCTAGGCTATCCACGTCGCACCTCCACCTCATCAAAAACTGATGTGGCCTCGACTTTCACCGTTGGATCTTTTTTTTCATACATCTACGGCATGTAAAATTAGAAAATCAACCAAAATTTGCCACGGAGATGGAGAAGGTCACGAACACCTCTTCGGCAATAACCCACAGAGATCGATTCTTTCTGGTGAAAGGCTCCCGTTTTCGGGTATTTTAGTTTTATTCATAGACGGCTATGGCAGATCTAGTGGTGCCTTGGTTGTGTTCAATGGGCCGTTTCTTTCTTCCCGATGCCGCTTTGATTCTGCCGGTAAGCAAGTTAGGTATCTCTAGATTTTTCTTTTCTGTATCCACAGTTCTTGCAGGTTCTGGTAGTGGCGATTCTACATGATCATGTCAAGCTATTTTGGCTGTTCTGTTCATGGCAGTGAAGCCCGACTACAAAGGTTTGGGGTTTCTGTTTTGTGGGTTTCTTCTTCAATTTTTCTTGCCGACTCTTGGTTCAAAATCTGCCTGGATTGATCCTGATATAATTAGCTTTCTATATTACTCAAATTTGGACGCCAGTCTAGTCTCTGTAGTTTCAATTAGGTTCTTCCAGTTCTTCTTCCTTGGATCTAAGCTTGACTGGTGTTGGTTTGGTTTGTAATTGGCGGCATACACTCTATACCGGAGAGGCTCTAAGATCTGCTTTCTCAACTCCCAATCTTGTAAACCAGACAAATCTTCTTTCTAAACTTCCGGGGCAGCTACAACTGTTCTACGAACTGTATTTTTGTTTTCATCGGAACGGGCTGTTCTACAACTGTATTTTGGTTCCAACCGCCTTTTCAATTTGCTTCCACCGCCTGCGTTTGGCATTTGAGTTTTTGTGCTTTGGGAAACCCTTCTTTTCTAATTACACCTGCACCTTCTTGGCATACTGCCTATCTAGGATGTACTTATCTCAATTTGCATATATGGAAAACAACATTCTAGGCCATTTAGTACTTGTTACTCTAATAGCAAGTCGTCGGATGGATTTTGCTGAAGTAGAACTTACGAGACAATCTTATACAGGGCAGCAAATTGTTGTGGACCAAAAACCTCAGAAATAATCGTAGGAAGAAGTGTCCAATAGGCACCATAAGACAGCCCTGTGAGCGCCGATCCAAGATACAAACAAGGAACAGCTGTCCAAAATACCAGTCTTTTCTTAGCGGCTTAGCTTCTTAGGCTTGCAGTCAAAATGGATGACAAATCTTACAGCCTGTAGCAAGCAGCAAACAACAAGCCGTCACGCAGAGCTGGGTTATAGAAAGGCACACCGACCTTGGATATCCTCGCCTTAACAATTAATCTGATCCAATTCTGCAATTGAAGTGCAACTAATGAGCAAAAGGTTATGGAAATGTTTGAGCATTTTGTTTAAATTTCTATAGCCATGATTTAAGTACTTAATAATAACAAACCCAGATAAAAGACGGTCAAAACAACTCCAAATGCTTATCAAGCCAACATATGTATTTGCGCCATTGCTGTGTAATGCTTTTCCAATCTGTAATGCTTTTTCAATCTGCACAAGAATAATATTACAAGGTAAAAACTTTTGTCAGAAAAACGTGTACTTGAAAAAGTCTTAGGAACTTTGCCTGTGAGAAGTTGTTAATAATGGCTGTTCCTGTTCCTGTTGCCAGAACAACCACTACCAGCCTCGAGAAAATAAGAGGGTGATGACAAAATTACATTCTTTTGCACTTCGGTGCATGGTCCAGTGGTAGGACATTAAACTCGCCACACCCGAGGTCACGGGTTCGAGATTGGCCAATGTATTATGAGTTGTTCTTGAGTGTTGCGTGAGTTGTACTTGACATTACCTATCAATGAAATACGTCCTTCAAAGAAAAAAAATTACATTCTTTTGAATTTTTTTTTTTTTTGACATGTTCTTTAATGGTAGACCTCAACTTCTCTTTGACACAAGTAACAAAACAGGACTGTCACATCTAGATTTTTTACATGGAGGGTAGCATGATCGCAAAAAGAATGTTAATCACTGGATAGTTCACTAATTTTGATGGATGAATTTTGCTGCTTACCAAATGTCAATGCCCATAAGACATTGCCAAACTGTCAATTGACAAGTATTTCTTTTTGATTCTTCATTATGTGTTTCCATCTCATGGATAGGCATGTTTGGCACCAAAGACTGCATCTCTCCTCCATCCAAGTCTTCATCTGAGTTATGCCATTTCTTCTCAACAACTAAGTCCAAGTCTACCAACACATCATTTTTCTCAGATGACAGGCTCCTGGGGAAGCAACTACATATCAATAGTAGTATTCCACAAATCCATTGGCTTAGCCCTTTGCACTGAGATTTATTATGGAAAATGATAATATGCAAACATTGCCTCAAAGAAAGGAGTTTTGCTGTTGGCTCCTGTTATTTTTCAGGAAATGCTGAAAATAGTCACCACGATGTTGGTTACAGGGAAGCAGCAATACGCTGCCCTCTATTTCGTTGGAACCATGTACTCTAAAATGAATGCATTACACATACAATAGGGAACACTTATAATATCATGTATTAGACTGACATGTTGTCTCTGAGACTCTTTTGTGTAACCAGCCTAAACAAATTTTTTCCATCATTTATAGGAACAGAGGCAATGTTTGCAGATCTTGGTCATTTCTCTCAGCGGTCAATCAAGGTTAGTACAGATGTAATTTTATGTGCAGAGACACATTAGTTGTTGCAGGAAAATTAATAATTCCCCCCTTCATGCAGATAGCATTTACTTGTGCAGTATATCCGTCATTGATTCTAGCATACATGGGCCAGGCTGCCGATCTTTCTAAACATCACCACGATGTTGAATCCAGCTTCTATAACTCGATACCAGTTTGGGGTTTCTGTTTTGTGGGTTTCTTCTTCAATTTTTCTTGCCGACTCTTGGTTCAAAAACTGCCTGGATTGATCCTGATATAATTAGCTTTCTATATTACTCAAATTTGGACGCCAGTCTAGTCTCTGTAGTTTCAATTAGGTTCTTCCAGTTCTTCTTCCTTGGATCTAAGCTTGACTGGTGTTGGTTTGGTTTGTAATTGGCGGCATCCACTCTATACCGGAGAGGCTCTAAGATCTGCTTTCTCAACTCCCAATCTTGTAAACCAGACAAATCTTCCGTGAGATCCATTGCAGATATTAGTGTTTAACGAAATGCATCGACTAGTATTGCCTTCTAAGTATCTTGCTAGAATGAAGCAAACTTGTTGCTCTTGTTGATTCTACCATACATAGAACCAAATCATATATGATAGCTATGCACATTAATTCGTTGATGATTCTCCGTTGCATCCATAAATGCTGATCAAACTTGCTGAATGAGTAGCGAGGCTGTCCTGCAAGCGATATCTCGAATTGTAAGCCATTTGATGTGCTTCATTCTTTGATCTTCATCAAGAACTTGTTGATGGGCCTCAGCTAATAAGTGCTCTGGCAGCACATATACCTATCATGGTAGTAATCCGTTGCATGCAGTGAATCTACGTACCATTCATAGGTGAACAGACACAAGCAATTGAACCACACAATCTATTTGTGTACATGCTATGTAGTGTTCCCGTGAGATTTTCCAAGGACACATTTAACTTTATCTATTGCTGTGAGACTACTAGGGCAGAGAAAGGTGAGTGCATTTCGGGACATGCACTGAAAACTCTGCTTCCAACAATGTTGTTTTTTATTTGCCTTGTGCAATCATATTGAAGGAGGCCTTTGCAGAATATGATGCCTGTGCAAATTAGGATGCCACTTATATATGGTGGAAGCGATGCCTCAGTAATTAACAGTAAGTGCTTCAATGCTGCCTGTTACACTGTTAAAATGTCCATGTTGTTGTACTTTGTGGCAGAAGAAACTTTTCCTCCTGGAAAAATATAATGTCAAAAACATATCGGCTTCCGAAATGGCGTTACACAATTGATCAGCAAGTCTGAGGTTCTAAATCATGCTCAGATCTCATGGCATCAGAATTCATAATAGGTCCTCAAATGTAAATAACATTTCTAGATTTCAAACATAGATGGATCTGCCAGGACTTCCTATAAAAACATCCTCAAAAAACTCGAGGTGCATTAAAAAATGAGCTGAAAACCGTGTGAGACTATAAACTTCATTTTGGTATGTGACATTTTTCTTAAAAGGAAAGCAATCAAATCAATGTTGTAAGTTTATTGAGCAATGTTTTAACAAGTGTAATTATTTGCAAGACTATGCAAATTTTTGACATGCACTTCTTTTCATTGTCTGAGCTTTCAGATTCCACATGCAAGAAGTGAAGATTTGCATTTTAAATGCACTTGTTGCATGCTTCAACTTTCCAATTCTTATACATATCAATGAATGTTGTGCCCAACAACTGGAATCTAAATCGATGGGCATTAAGAATGCTTGTAAATGTGAGCTTTTCATGCCTTTTGACACTCCACTAGAAGAGCTCAAGAGCTACATCAAGTTGTCCCTCTTCAAATGGCAGAGCCTCTATTTTCAACAATGCCTTATACTTTGCGATAAGAATAATAGAATTATTGAATGGCCTTTGCAATAAGAATAACAGAAGAAATTATTTGTCTTTTACATTTGGAACTCCAACTGCGACAAAGTCATCTAGTGCATGAAGTAATTCGGTGTATTGGCAAAGTAATCTGTGCATATTGAAGGATGCATAAAGGTCTTCCCCGCCTAACTTCCCTTCATGCAAACTGCAAGAGTCATAGTCGTTTTAAGATGTGCCTTACAAATTGAGAGCAAAAAGTGAAAGTATTCCAGTACTCACATGAGAGCCCAAATTTACTGTCCATATGGTGGCAAAAAACATTGTCCAGGTTCTGTGGTTGCTTCAAACCATTTGCACACACTGTGGATGAAGGGTCATACCTTCTAACATTGTATACCTTCCAATGCTCCAAACCAATAGTAAAATTATAGGTATCAAACTGTTATAACTCATTTAGATTTTGAAAACTAAGATATTTGTCTTCTAGTCTTCATCACGACAACTATTAAGACATTTGAAAAGACAATGTATCTTAATGCTTCTAGTCTTACTCCTGACAAATTATTAAGACATTTAAAAAGTCAAACTACCCATTTTGCATTAAGTACAAAGTAACCAAACATGCTTTGGTCTACAAGCTTGATCTTGTTTGGCCACAGCCCCTGGCGTGCCTTTTTGCTAGTTTTATGTTGAATATTTTTTTAATGTCCAACACTTGGGTTTTCGTTAAGGTATTGAGTAATTTTTATGTGGGCTTTATTTAGTTGTTGGTTCACATGGCGCGAAAATGTGTCATTCAAACGAAACTGCACTTGTGGAACTCGCGTCGTGTGATCCATGGCCACTTGAATTTGTTTACGGTACAAATATTTGTGCGCATTATTACAACATTGGCCCAAATTTCACTTAAAACCAAAAACCATTCTTTCCATGGTCTTTGGCCAACCGTACCATCGGGTGGCGTGTGGTACGGTGTTGTACGGAGGGGCGCGAAAAAATAGAGGATTAGTGAGTCCTTAACACACTGCTCCTTGGGTTTTTATGGCTAAAATAGCCATAACACTCTAGGGCGTTATCACGAAGACCCATAACACCCTAGGGCGTTATCACGAAGGCTATAACACCCTCGGAGCAAGGTTTTAAGGGAGATAACGCCCTGGCCCTCGAGCGTTATTGGGATAAAATTCTCGGGCAATATGGCCATGGCCAAAATGGCTCAGGCGTGCGTCTCGCACGCCCTCG
>JAANSK020070243.1:0-16746 GCA_011763485.2 Isoetes engelmannii | reverse complement strand
TTGAGAATGCAACCATATTGAATAAGCAATCCAAGTTGAGAATGCAACTGTATTCAATAAGCAATGGATTGCATCTCTGATGAACTTATTCATTTCACTGTAGGTTTCTGAAGCTTGTTCTAAAGTTGACAATCATGAGTTAAGTCCTTTACATAGTTTGAAATGCCTTGGATGTAAAAAATATTTTGCATACACAAGGGTTTCAACGTTATTCAATGTTAAGCCAAATGCTTCAATAAGTTCGGAAATGAAAGGGGCAAAAAATGAAGAAGAGTTTTGTATGTTCTAAGTGGCAATTGAATCTCCTTCAATTTAATTCCTACATTGCCTTTCTATACGTTGGGTGATGTGCAATTGGTTGAAAAGCTCAAAGGAATATTTTGGCATCAAGAAAAGGTATCTCGGTGATGCTTGGCTGGTGGTTAACAAAAGGTTGTTTGCAAATAGAATCTTACAGGATTTGAAACGACATGCCAATCACAAGTTATAATGAGATTTCTAATAAACAAAAAGAAAATTTACATGCCTTGTGGCAGCATAGGCATCAGGGATGCCCGAATGGTGTGGTCCCTATCACTTTTCTTGATTTGGTTGTATTTAATGTAACATCTGCGATGGCCAAATCTATTTACTGAAGCTTCCTCTTGTGGGGTTTAATGCACATCTTGGCCTGAGAATTTGCTACAGAATCCTTTTTTCTGCTTCCTTTCCTGCTTTTACAACACTGGTTGCTTACCAAGAAAGAAGAATGCTTGCTTACCAATTTTTTCCTTTTGTTTGGCGCAGAAGCCTGGAGCGGCTTGTGGGAGGTGGAGGACGAAGGAACCCGAGAAATGGGTAGAAGATTTCAGCATAAACACCACCAAATCATCGATTTGCAGACTTTAGAAAGAGCAGATCGGAGTGGGAATACTGGACCATTCTGCACCATATTCGGCAAGAGAAGTCGGTTTTGATCCAGCGCCAACAAATATTCTTTTGATTTACCTGAAGAAGGATGACTCCTTCTGCAACACCGCCATAGCTTGCCGTGCCCGCCGTGAGGTTTGCAGGAGATCCCCGAGCGCAAATAGGGGCGAACATGGTTCTTTCATCTGGCCGTAAACGTGTCAAGCGAATGCGCATTTAGATTGCGGCGCGGAAATAGGAACACGGAGAATGCATTATATATGTTTAGAAAATGATGATGTTCTTGACTTTTAAATGAGAGTTCTTGTGGAGCAATAATTGACATCCACATATCAGTTTATCTTTATCTTCTTTAGCCATAGCTTTTCAAAATTTTCCTTGGTTTGTTTGTATTACTTTTATAACATTGGAAAACTTTGAAATATGGTTTTTGAAGTTCATACTCAAAGAACATGAAAAACACTCGATGATAACTTGGATCCAATACTAAGACTTTCAACCCAAATCTAACAAAAAATATATTTTTTATTGATAGGGTAACACATAAGCTACTAATGTACTAAATTTCAACTTGAGATTGGTTAAGATAAGGAAGTTATTGATTTAAGATGAACTTTCAGTACAGAAACCTTTCTTGATTTATTACGAATATGCCTTTTGCTTTTTTTTCTTTATTTGTTTTTGCATTGATCTCATGTCCATACAAGCATTCATATACGAGTTTTTAAAGGGTGTACTATTTCAATAATTTTCCTTTATATTTAACACGATAGTCATCAATAAAAAATCGCTTGAAATAGAAACTATAAGTCAAAGCTGAAACTTTAAATTACAGGCCAACAAATATGTTTTATTCATAAAACACTTTTTAACTAGTTATATACCAAATTTGAATTAAAAAATCATTTCCATGTAAAAGTTGTAGAATTATTGGAAGAGCCTTCTGGGAACCATTATTGCTCCACATAAGGCAGAAAACAATTTTGACCCTATCATGTTTGACTGGCTATATCTTCCTTCCCAGACTTCGGATTGGAACAAAGTTTTTTGTGTATTCATCCTTATCTTGTATGGAAAAATAAACATTATGCTAGAAAAAAAAAACTTTATATTGAGAGTTTTACATTATCGAATATTCGCCCTTATAAACAACTTTAATCCACTGTAGAACAATCGGTCCAAGAGGCACACTACATTAATGCAACTAAGTAGGCCGGAGCTCTGGACCTACCTACTTGTATCTAAGAGATGGGGCCCCAAATTAGGTGAGGGGTAAAGTTTTTGTAATGGTGGGGCTATTTTGGGGGAATGGTTTTTTTTTTTCCCTGGGTTTGCATGGTGGTTTTTTTTGGTAACTTTCTGGGTTGGGCAAGAGGCCATGTGGGGGGCTCCAGATGTCGAAGGCATCTAAGCATGCCAAATCCGGCATCGCTGGCTGTTGTGTGGGAGAAGCCGCTGTTGCGCGGGAGAAGCCGCTGTTGCTGCTCTATCCCTGTTCAAATCCGCCTTCTATTTGCTGGATATCCTTGTTCTCCCCTGTTCCAATCCGTTCCTCACTGTTCAATTGCAGGTTTTGCTGGGCCGTTCCTAGACCCTAACGGGCCTGGCTTCTGCGGGCAGGAGCCGGATTTGACCCTAATGGGTCTGCTCACAGTGAGGCAAAATGGGATCGAAGGCAAGCGACCATCAAGGTCGGAACAGATGTGAAAACCTAGGCCCACGCACAGTTTTTGACTCAGGCAAGCAGCCCTTTTTCTCTGAACTGATCATTAGGGAAGGCCAACACGAATTGGCGTTCTGCCGGAACTCTGGCACTTTAGAATCTGCACAGGCTTCCATCTCTTGAGGCAGCTTGTTTCTTGTACAGTTGTTTGTGATGTGCTCTTCATAGTGGCCGGTTTCTGGACTCATCACAGAGTCCTTTGCTTCTTTTGTGCATTGTTTTTGAGAGTTATCTTGTGCTATAGCTGAGTTACCTATGTACAGCCAATCTTCTTTGGCATTGTAATATAAGCAAATCCGATATTTGCATGAATGTGTAACAGGTTTATGAGCATTCCCACGATGTTGGAATTGTGCGAATACTTGGGTTTTTTTTTGTGCAAGACTATTGTAGTTGCTTTTTTCTTCATGTATTTGGTAACCTTAGGGGAGTGTCTTAGAATACGGGGGCTGATGTATAAAATCGTGGACTCTTGATTTGGTATAATGCTTGGTATATTCCAGGATCTAATGATCCAAAAAAAAAATTTAAGTGATACACCCATATAGTGATACACCCACTAGAAATAGGAAAATATGATGTTTGATGTAAAACCCTAATAATTGAAAGAAAGGTATTGCTCGTGGCAATGCACAGGAAATACAACCTCATCATCAATGTCCCTCCTAGTCCGTCAATTTCCTACTCCTAATATTGGCTATGGATTCTATTCTTCGCGTCTCAACCAAGGCACTGCGCACACGCTAATTAGCTTGCGCCCTTGTCTCAAGGCGCGCCCTCTCAGGGCAATAGGAATAGATGCTAATACTGTTGATACAGCAGAACAGCTGAGGCTCGAATTGGAGCGCCTGAAGGAAGAGGCTAAAGATGCCAGAGAAAGAGGTCAGGATTTATTACCTTCATCTTAGAAGAGCATTTTTATGGTTGAAAAATTCGCCTACAGTTAGAATTTCAACTTAGGACGATGAAATTGTCATTCAACGTTTATGTTTGGAACTCATTTTTCGTAAATATCTTATGTCCTTTACAATACCATCCACTAGACATCCTTTTTATGCCATGTGAAATCTAGGAACCGCTTGTCCTTATGGTTTCAGTCACGAAATTTGGCTATTAGATTTTAGCACTGGTCTCTTTTGAATCTCTTGCATATGTACTTAGCTCCATTTTCCTGTATCTCAGCGGACAGATCACGCGCTCGCTTTATGAGGCTTACTGAAGCTGTTGAGCAGCTACGGTTGCAGGCTGCAAGAGAGGTAAGGTCTGGCAATGAAATCTGTGCTAGACAAATATTGCAAGAGAAGCAGGTTGTGATGCATGCCTTAGAAGTGACAAAAAGTCGAGCAGGACTGCTAGAAGCTCTTGCAACAAGGCTTGGTCAGGTATGTGCTTTCAACTAAGGATGATATTTAGTACATTTAATATGTGAATTTTTTATTGATGCAGGCCATTGCAAGAAAGGAGTCACAATTGATTGCTGCATTGTCATCTGTGAACATGCAGATTGATATGGGTGATGAAACGAACCGATCCAGTGTCCGAGTTGCATACCCTAGGGATCTGCCAGTTGCTGAAAATGAATCATCACATAGTGTTCCTGATGCTGCATCTGGACCACTTTGTACAGAAGAAAGTGGAGCCAATAATACTCTAGATCTCAGATTTACTGCAGAGAGTGGTTTAGATTCTCGTGGTCCATTTAGTGATAATCAACAGCTACCAAAAATTGGCAAACAAAATTTATTCACAGATTACATTGTTAACATTAATGACCAATTTTTGAACATAGAGAAAGAATTACAAACATTTTTGGACGTGGCAATAATTCTAGCAGATGATAGAAAAGCTAATGCAGATGAAAAGGTGGTATTGATTGAAGAATTATTGAATGGAATTCATGGCTTAAGGGAAAGGTCAGTTCTTTTACTCTAACTGTAATTCTCTATACAGCATTTGCATCTTATGATGCTTGTTATCTCATTAAAGTTATCCCATCTGCTACAGGATTTCAAATTTCCTTGGAGAAAAAGGACTGTAGGACTACCAGAAGGTGTATGCTTGTTGAAGCTAAGCCCATTATATACTTGTGGTTCTGAGCTTCAAAATTTTCTATCATGAAGAAATAGGCCAACAAGCTGACAAATCTCAGGTTATTTGACGAGAATTTGATGGATATTTTGGTCCACATACCCAGAGTTTCATCCTGTAATATAAGGAATAAAAGCTGATATGTGATACACCAGTGGTTTTAATTGATCCATGGGGTCGCAGATCATTCTCCTCATCACTGTCATAGAACTTATCCGCTCCTCAACACTGGCATAAATCCTATTCTTTACTCTCAGATGATAAATATGTTACGAGTTACCATTATTTTCCCCTTGGTCCTTTTTTGTTTGGTTAGCAGTGTCTATTTTAAACAAGGCAGCATGGAAATTGACACTCTTTTAGCCAGGCCATGCTGACGATACCCCATACCATATGGTCTGAAACTGATAGTTTTTTGGCCATTTAGAAATGAATTGGTTCTGCGACAATTATGGTTGGTTGCAAGGAGGAGATGGTACTTGGATATCACTGTCAAGGGTTCATAAAAGCAAGGTTAGTATATCACCAGCTGCAATGAATGGTAGATATAGATTATGCAAAAAACAAGAGATGAAGAGCAAAAAATCCACAAAGCTTTGGTAAGGTTAGGTAAAGCAGTACATCTGGTGCCAATGATATGAGTGTTAGATCTTCACATGGCTAATGTGCCATGACTATGCTTTGGGTTGTGCTGATTCTTGGACTGTGTGTAGTTGCAGGAACAACAGAATTGCTTCTGAAGGCAGCTCAAGCCCCTGGAAATCCTAAGCAACATGAATGATCCTTGGACTAAGCCATGAGCAATGGGCTGGCATCGCATTGCAGCTTTTGTCTTTGTTTTATCCATCCTTGTTGGGTGGTATTGCCATATTACCAAACTCTATCATGCTCGCCCGCAGCATTCGTAGGCAGGGATCTGGATTCTGGTTAGGTCTGAGCTTGAAAATATTTACCTTGACCCATATGCATGTTTGTTCTATGTTTACGAGATGCTCTCAAATGTACATTGGAACTGTTCTGTGATCTTTTGGATTTTGTAGACTAAAAATGTTTCTTCTTTTCTTTTATGTAAGGATTTACTCCAACTCCATAAGGTGATTTCTTAGGCATTTGTTACATATTCTTTTGTCAAAGGGCTCTTTGGTATCTCAATTTACTCAATTGGTTCACTAGATCGAGGTTCATATGGTCTCTGAGTTCGAGCCCTTATATGTACATGCCAATAAATGTAAAGGAATGCATCTCAACCAATTTATCTTCAATGGATATTAAAAATGCTCTTTTCTTTTTTACTTGCCCCTAGAGGGGCAAACCCTCGCTCTTGGGGTTTTTGGCATATTTTGGTTATATGTTGGTATATGCCTCGAGTATTTTAAAAAACTCCTCCAAACTTGCTATTGCCTGTATTTTTTTGGTCGTTGTACTTTTTTTATTGTTGGTTGTAAGCTCTTGTGCTCTTTGGTAGATTGCAAGCATTTTCAATCCAGGGTTTATGTATCAAAAGGTTGTGCCCATATGAATGATTTAGCAAAGTTAGATAAGATGGTTCGTCTGTTGCTGCTACACGGATTTTTACCTCGAAAACCCTTCGGGGCAGGGTTTATGTTTCAAGAGGTTGCGCCCATATGATTGATTTAGTAGAGTTCAATCAGATGGTTCATCTGTTGCTGCTATATGATTTTTCCTTTGAAAGCCTTTGGGGAGGGGTTTTTTGATCCGGGCAGTAATACACTTGCTGCACTCTTGTATCAGGTCCCATAGGCCGATTCGCCTCCGTGGACGATAAAAAACAATTCAATTCAATTCAATTTAATTCTCTAGTATTGCCGAACTTACTCGGCATGAGCTTTTTAGCAGAGAGGCAAGCTCCCAGAAGAGCTAGGATATACCTTGCCATAGAGTTTGGTTTTGTATTCAAAACTCTGTCTATGCAGTCTGTGCTTAGACGTCAGCTTGCCTAAAGATCCGACTTTGGGAGACTTGGCATGAAGGACGTATATAGTATCTGCCTAAGAAGTGTGGCAAATAGAATTTGACCTAGTCGTATGACTGGGACGAATGAGCTTTATGCATATGTGTACGTTGTCCGAGTAAATCGAATGTATACACTGATGTTTCATTATAGTGTTTTTCTTTAAAAGGATGGGGCCTTATGTTAGAAGACTGATATACATTGAGCACAATTAACATAGGACATAGGCTAGTAAGTTCAAGGCTTTTTCTGGGTTGTTGGAAGGGATAAGACGATTTTTAATAATAACAGTACAGAATATATATTCAATTTTAGAGGTGAGCTTGCACATGATGGTTATTACATGGCAACCCTGCTTGAGAAAGTAAGCAGAGCTGCAAAAATGATAAACTAATTTGGTAGGACTAGAAATTGAATGATAAAGAGGAGCGGCATGTGATAAAATAAAAATGGTGCTCAATTTTATTACAATATGTGTTATTATTTATATTCATTTTTCTCATGGTGAAGTATGCAAGCTTTCCTTATCCTGATAGTGATAGCAGGGAAAATTTTAAGGATCGTAACCCAAACGACAGTTCCTTCTTCAAATGTTTGGCATTTGAAGTGACAAATCTAGACAAGCAACTTATTTAAATAGCGGCACACCAATAATTTATTCCTAACACCTCAATATATATACCCACATAAACTTAACAACTAAGGGTATAAGTTGATGGACCCAAATGAGGTGAATGCAATCGAATTCTTTTGCTACCAAGCTTACAAAGTAATTTGTTTATAAAAAGTCATTATCTTTTATGATATGTAATTTCTATATCCAATAAGTATAGATTCTAATAAAGACCACAAGAGTTATTGGAAAATTGTTATTCTCTAGAGGAATGTCCTATACATGAAATGGCCATTTCCTTAGCCAATCTCTTTCATCCATGGACTTAAATGGCCAAAATGTTGGTATGTCCCAAACAACAAATAATGAATTGGCCATTCCAACCTCCTAACCGCTAGCAAGCTACTAGAAAATGGCGAATTTGCAGCTACTAAGTAGCTCACTCATCCTACTCAAGTCGGCCATGAGATTTTACTAAAATAGACAATTTGGGGCCAAATGGCCTCCCAAAGCCACTAAAATTTTCGCTGGCTGATAGTAATAATGTTGCTTGCTTATTACAAAGGACTAACAAATGGATAACTTCTTTGCGTCCATTGCAGGCAAATTTGTTCTGGGTTGTTATGCCATCTCAATTACTCGGGTGCTTCCAGTGATATGCATGTCTTTATTTTGAACACTCCATGTTTAATAGTTGCTAAAGACATTGATGTCCTAATTTTACAGCAAACTCGTTGATCTAGTCCTTGTGTGAAGGAAATAATATTGAGTGAACTTGTTGATGCCGTGTGTGAAGAAAAATGTTGAATATGTACCTCTGGAGTAGGTATACTAAAACATCTCATGGAATCCATGTTTCTTTTCTTGTTGCAACCACATAGAACCTTTTTTTGGCAATAGAATACAAGATTTATCATCTCCACTAGGAAAGGCTCATAATCATAAGAGATGTTGGATTAAACAAACACCAATCTAACAAATGCTATATCATTAAAACCAAAAGGGAAAGCAAACATCAAAAAAATATATAAGCAATATAGTTAGGGTTGCATGACAAGTCCTTTTGTTTGTTGGGAATGTGTTAATAGTTTATGTCGAGATGTGCAGGAAAGGAGGAAATTAGAACTCAATGTATATTTTATATACTCGTTCTTTGAGTTTGAAACAATTTGTTGCTCATAGTGCATTAGGGTTTAGAGGGAGGGGGTGATGCAGCAAGTGAAAGCAGTAGCTAGATGGAAGTGCAATGCATGCTTGAGAAAGGTGAAACTGCCATGATACGAAGGGTGAAGCTGTGGTGGAACAACGTCAATGAAGCAACATACTTCTTGCAAGTGCATGGGAGTATCCCAAAGCACAAGGCCCTTGGACGGCTTACACACGCTAGGACCTTAGTAGGCCACAATGCTCTTGTAGATGCCATTGACAATGTTCTCATGGCCACCATGAATGATGAGAGAAATGTATGGGTGCCACTGGGATCCGATTGCTCAACATGTACTCATTATCAATAGTTGAACTTGATTTTAATTTTGATATGTAATTTCCTTGTCTGCAACTTGCCAAAATGGTCGCAATTAAGCCATAGAGTGATTTAGCCCATATCTAGCCTATAAGGCATACAGTTGAGTGTTAAATCTGAGATGGCAAATACATGTTTTGAGCAATTTCAACACATTTAGGTAAATATAATATAGTATTTAATACGATATACGTGTTTAGTCTAGGGTAAGTATTTTGGATTGGAAAATAGACAAATTAGGATTTTAGAGGAGTTTTAAGAAGGTAGCAAGTGCTCTATCGTTATATGTTATGGTAGCTAGGAAGCAATGTCGGTCTTGCCACATTCGGGTAAGTACACAATGTGTGAGATTAGTCGGGAATTTTTAACTTGCAAAAACCAGATTGATTCACATGCCAAAGTTGCTCGAGCACTCCACCTCTACCACCAACAAGTCACAGAGCCCTCAGTCACGGCATGCTCGCCATGTTCTAAGACTGCATCCCATGAATCGTCATCCAAACGGCCAACATATATAGATGCCATGGAGGCGTCATTGCCAACAACACAATAACACCCACTCAACATAGTGACACAACAACCTGTACCATCTTAGACACCCTTTGATAAAACATCACCACCACGAAGCTCCATGCGGCAATGTCCGGCCTAACCCAAAAAGTCAAGACCGCCACAAGCTCCACGCCACTCTTCGACCACATGTGGATAGGTTTCAAGCCCGCATTCTGCAACATCGGACGCGGCTATTGGAGCGACTGCAGACGTGGCATTCATCTAAGAAGATGACAAATTATATAATGTCGACAACAGAATATCAAAATTCTTAGAAAAGGCTTGAGAAAGTTTATAATGTCTCAAAAAAGTCCAATGGGCTTGCCTAATCACCATGAAGTTATGAGTACTTTCTTCTTTTTTACATGAATCCACCTCCACAACTTGTATAAATATGAGAATTTCTAGGATATGAAAATGAATCTCTATGTTTATACCATTCAAAAGGCTCGATACTGAACAAAGAAGATCTAACACAAAACAATAAAATGAAAAACATGCAAACTCACTCCCGGGGCGTCGGAGGGCAACCCTTAGTGCACAACCTACCAGTGGTTGAGAGTGTGTTTGCATAATTTCTGTTTTGTGGTTTCATGTTGGATCTTTTTTGTCTGAACATAGCGTGTCATTTTCTTAGCCTGGATATCTTGTTTACGAAGCTACGCAGGTCAATTCGTACAACTGAGGGAGGAATGAGGAAGTACTGATAACCTCATCTAAATTAGGGTAAGTCCATTGGGAGTCTTTGAGACATTGTGGGCTTGTGAAGTGAATGCCATGTATGCCTATCTGTCGTCGCTCCAGTAGCAGTGTCTGATGTCACAAAACACAGGCAGTGAAGTCTATCCACATGTGGTCGAGGAGTTACGTGGAGCGCGTGGGAGCCTTGACTTGCTGGGCGAGGCTGGGCATAACGACATGGAGGTCCGTGATGATGTTGTTTGGCCGTAGGGTGTCTGTGTTGAAATCTACCATGAGGATGGTCCTGGCAGTTTTTGCTGCGTTGTTGGTGCCGGTTATGGTGGACGGTGTTGCATTGTTCGCAATGGCTTTGACGTTGTTGAGGAATCGCTTCATGTTTCCACCGTGACCACATATAAGAGAAGGGAAAAAACACCATGGTTTAGCATAACCAGGTTTTGTTTATCTCCAAATAACACACAAAGAAAACCAATTTTCCAATGCACCAAATAGAATAGAATAGATTTTTTATCGTCCACGGAGACCAATGAACAAAGAAAGCAGCAAGCCAATTACTGCCAGGATTAAAAAAAACCCTGTCTCGAAGGGTTTTCGATGAAAAAAACCTGGCAGTAATAAGTATGCTGGCATACTGTACAATAATACAGTGCAATTCAATACCGCACCAGCCGACACAGCCGACTCCGTGTATCCATCACCTCTTGAAGATATGAGCCCAGCAAGCCTACAGAGGTCGCGTTCAATAGCTCATGCAATGGCTGGCCAGGCACCACTAACTAAACATACCGTGCTCGGATATGATTGAATGCTGGGCAGGTATGAAGTGCATGGCCTTCACCTTCAATGGCTCCCTGTTGACAACACTAACAGATCATGTCCTCGTGTGCCTCTCGGGTCCATCGGCATGTCTCAATCCGGTTGCGATGTGCACCCGTTTGGATGAAAGCTATTAGTCTGCACCTCTTCATAGGCAAATGAATACGCAAAGAGTGTTGTGGGCCTCGGGTGCACATGGGATTGACCTGCTGCCGATAGTGTGTTAGCTTGAAGTGTGCCAGTGCATCTGCATCCCAGAGTTTGCTAAGGAAGCAGGCCTCACGATACTGCCTCAATTGATCATGGTCCTTCTCTGTTCGTACATGCACGCACCTGTGTGCCTGTACATTCCATCAGGAGAACCACTGCGATTGCTTGTCCTTCAAGTAGGTTTTGAGACGTTGTGGGCATCCAGGTGACGTTGCATGTCTTATGGAGTGTGGGCCAAGAGGTCTACGTCATCAGCGTATATGAGTTGCCGAACTATGTGATGCATGAGTTGAGCACCCGCCCCGCTCCTACATGTTCAGCAAGCCAATCTTCCAACTGATCAATGTAGAGGCCAAAGAGCATCGGGGAGAGGGGGCAACCCTGGCACACTCCAAATCTACCAATGATAGACTGTTCCAATGATGTCAGACGGCCTGAGCATGCCTCATATAACCTGTATATTGCATTTTGCAAGTCAACATGGGTCTTCAGCTGCCTCAATCTATGCCACAACTTGTCAGTGTCAAAAGCTTTTGTGAATTCACAAAGCAATAGTACAAGTCTTGGCGACGATTCCTGCCATCTTCAATCAGGGTTCTGAAAGTGAAGATACGATCAATGGTGGAGTGTCTGTGCCAAAAACTTACCTGTATGAGAGCATGGACCTCCTCGTCCTCTGCCCATATTGTCAACCGTTGCTCCAGGACACCAACCAATAATTTTGCAAAGAGTGAGGTGACCATGATTGTGCGATAGTTGGCTGGGCAGTGAGGGTCACCTTCGTTGTATATCCCATCCCATTTGAGAAGCTCTGCCTGCATGCCATCCAGATCTGCTGCCTTCCCATTAGCGAGGCGCTATAGGCCCATTATTACATCTCCCTTTGTAGTGACTAGCGCTAGGGGGGTACTGCTGCCCGACCCTCCAGTGGGTCATAAAGCCGTTGCAAGTATTGCACCCATTGCTCCGAGGTGATATTCCATGTACGTTGCAACGGCTTGCTAAGTACCCTTCTCCAGAATGTCTTGGTGTGACGATCCAGGAGACAGAACATTTGTTGCTGGTGTTCTGCTGGATATCTGGCTTTCTTGCTCTTGAGGAAGGCACGATATTCTCGGATGGCTTGTGGGTGCAAGGCGGGATTAGTATCTTGTCGCAGCCAGCGTTTGAACTGCTTACATTCATCATCAAACCACCGGTTGCAAGAGAAGATGGTAGCTCCCAAGGGCCTCCCAGAGCGGCCTCTTCCAAAGTAACTGTCAGCAGCCGTCATGAGCACCTGAGTCAACTGGGCAGTTTGTTGCTACAATGTGGGAAGCTGTAGTATTGTCTCTAGGTCATGTTCAATCATCTGGTCATAAGTCTCAGCAATGCAGACATGTCCATGTTCATAAGTGCAAAAGGCAAAGCAAATAGGTCCATGAATCTTGTGCATAACATCTTCTAACCAAGCCAAGCAGATGTTGGAAGAGTTCTTTAACTTTTTGTGACCTAGGCACCTAGCCTCTTAAAAAGAATCTTGGACTTTAATTGTCGCCTTACAACCTGGAGAGGTATTTGTATGGGCAAGTGGGTAGTTGTGCTACCTAGGTATATTATATTAGAAATAAACTTTCATTACCTAGGTATATTATATTAGAAATAAATTTTCTTCCTTAAAAATATATACATCATGCCTTTTACGTTAAAGTGCATCCTTTTGCAAATATATGGATATGTCTATTTTCAAGCAAAAAAAACTTGCCTACAAGACTTACAAATTGCACATAAAATGCAAGATTTGGTCTAGGACAGTTAAACTTGAGGCCCTTCAATGGTTTGTTTATTTGGGTAACTTCTCCCCGTTGTCGTATTAGTCTCTATTCGTGGCACAACTTTGGAACTTTTAGGTCTTGTAATGCGAAAATAACAGATGAAGATCAACACTGCAAAGAAGACAAATGCGCCACATATAATGCCTGCCCATTCCTCATGTGTCAACCCCATGATTGTTTCTGGCTTCTTATACACAATCTCTGTCTCTGATTTATTAGAGTTTGATTTCAAAACAGAAAAGTGATTCAATCCGGCAATTTTCTGCTGCAAATGCACAACGACAAATGTCCTGGCGGATGCAAAGGGACACATTAGCACCAAAAACACAACCAAAGTGGTCTGCATTGTCTCGACGAAGAGGAGATTGTCTTGTCAAAATAGTTGAACGAAAAACATGAAATAGTTTTGCGCTTTAGAACCTAGATAATGTTGGGAGATCGCAAATATGGGACTTTATATAGCTACTAGTGCCCATTGACCAACAATGCGGCTAGCCTCCACTGGGGTCACATATTATTTTTATATGTCTATACTTTGGTGCCCGTTGTCATGTAGTAGTTTCATGGAAATTGTGATGCTCCATTCTCGTCATCCAGCTTCTAGAACCTGCTCCCCATTGGTGCAAGTTGTCTAGGACATTTACTAGGTCATTGTATTCCATTCCACATCATCATGTTTCACATCAACATGTCTCATTAAAACAATCCTTCCTATCCTATGTCCCTAGGAACGGCCAACCGCCAAACTTCTTGCATTTTGAATATACAAAGATATAAGCCATTAGATCTCAATGCCACCTACTATTCACTATCTTGGTCTTCTTTTTCTAAGAGTGAAGCCACTTTCATATAACTTTGTGTCCATTCTAAGGATTGTAAGAGATACCCAAAACTGCTAAAGATTTTATGGGATGGTGAGTAGAAGTTATAACTCGTATATAATGCAGGTTCAATTTTTGTTTGATGCTAGTATTCTTGTGCAAAAATGTTGGGCAAATGGCACGTGTATTCTAAAATTTTTAAAGCATTGATTAATGATGGATCAGCTGCACTCACATCGGCCGAATCTTCATGTTAATTTTTTGGGAATTTTACCAAAATGCCCAAAAAACCCTTTGTATTCTCAAAATTCCCAAAATTCCCAAAATTCCCTTAATTCTATTCTTAAGTATTTTCCCAAGTAACTCCTTGTACTTTAAAATCGACAAAAAACCCTGCAAATTTCCTTTATGTTTTCACAAAAACAATCATTTTTTACTTCCTTGACAACATTTCGAAGGTCCAAGATTGAATCAAATTGTTGGCCTACTCTTAAATCCATCATAGCATACACAGTGAATGTGTAGAAGGCCCTATAATCTAAGTTCCACTATTTTTTGCTGAGGAATGCTTTCCCTATGGGTGCTACTATATTCAGGCTATATGGCCATGTCCAAAATGGCTAGGATGTGTGTTGCGCGCACATCATGGCCCTCACATTATCCATATTAAATTAAAACACTCGCACATCCTTGATATTTTGGCCATGCCTCGCATTTTTCATAATAAGGTAAAGACTAGGATTGCGAATTAACAAGTAGCCTAGCATTTTAGCTTTTTCTTATTACAAAACGATTATGCAAAATTTAAAAGAGGCCAATTAGAAACTATATTTGCAACTTGATCGTCTTGAGATGTTTAAAGCAAGGTTACAGATTGAGAATGTGAAACAACACTCTAAATGGCATTTGTCTCTTAATCCTCTTTACTAGGTCATCATAGTCGGAATTCAACAGACTCAAATCTTGATGTTGTTACCCTTATGACACTAGCAAATAGCATGGAAAAGATGATGTTGCCCTCCAATTAGTGAAATGGTATCACAAGTAAGCAAGGCCAAGTTTTGACAAGGCCAAAGATGAAAACATGCACATCTCTTGGTTTTCATGGGCGATGTTGGGAATTTTTGGATGACATGGCAAGATGATGGCTAGGATTTCTTGCAAGAAATATTATAACCTTTGGAATTTTTGGTAGAAGACAGATAGTTCTTCGCATAGACTCTTTGCCACACAGATTCTGCATAGCATAGAGTTCTTTGCAGCTGCAGGTAGAGAAATCCAGAGCTTAGCTGGAGCTTTAACTTTTGTCGAGCTCCATTTTTCATTTGCCTTATCCTTTTCATTTAATCTTAGTCGGAGCTCCATTTAACCTTTGTTGGAGCTCCATTTTCAATTTTCCTTTGCTTCATCTGGCTACAATCTTCATTTCGGAACTCGTTTTTCAGAAAAACAAGCTCAGATCTGAAGAAAATTTCAGCCGAACTCTGGTGGAAAAGCTTATCGATGCATTGCCTCTGCTGGCAGCACCGCCTCGGCCTTTTACCGGCCGGAATTCCTCTGGCTGGAAAAATATCTAGTACATATTGCACATGTCATTTCAATAACAAACAAACTATGCACTTAAAGGAGAAGAAGTGGCAAGATGGTATGAAAAATACTAAATTGCAATAACTCAATATTCGCAAGTGTGCGTATACATACTAGAAGCCACATCAGATTCCCTTGTTATGTACCTCCTCTCCATATCCTGGAATATATACACCATATATTCCATAGCGTGGAGCCCATGTTAAGAGAGGTCATTAATCATTTCATTTGAATTAGTAACTAATTGCCAGCCATTACCGGCCAATAAGTGCATTCCTACTATAGGCAGCTATGAAGTTTTAAACATACGTGTAAAAAGATTATAAAAGATCGAAAGAAAAATAGCATCCGTATAAAGGAAAACAATGTTGAACATAAAAGAAGTATATGTCTTGGCTTCACTTCTCTAACGTGTTAAGGATACGAAGAAAAACTTGTGAAGGTTATTGCCGTGCATCCCATCTTTTCCATGTAGGTAAGAGTTTAGGCTAGACGTGTTTCAATGTGGGATTTGTTTGGAAGGTCGCAACTGAAGTTTGCGTTGAAGCTCAAGAGCTATGTCTCAGCAAGCGTGCACTAATAAAAATAGCATGGCATGATCCTTTTTTTTTTTTTTTTGAAGTACTGAGTCACCAATATATTGAAAGAATGGTAATGTTACAGAAACGAGTGAGGAGGAAAAGGAACTGCCCCGAAGGGACAGAGATACCTCAACACTTCACAACCACATAACTCCACAAATAACAAATCCAACCTCCCAGAACCAAATACTGACACCCCTATGGCACCTATGCTCCTGAATATAGACAATATCAAAATGAAACTGACGACGAGCCATTACTGTCCTATTCATCCTGTAGGAAACTCGCTCGCAATGATCTCCCTCTCCACCGGGGCAACATCTAACGCCAAAGGATTAATCACCGAGATGCAGCCAACCTTATCTGCCCAACTCATCAACCGAGATGTCGGATGGACCATGACTTCCTGTTTGGCACCACACCAAGACCCCCCATCAACCAGGCCGGTTAGAGCCTGTACACTACCACCCCCACCATCAATACCATCCATTCCCATGGGGCGCTCTCTGACACTGATCCCCCGCTCACCAGGATCAACTTCTAGCGCCAATCTCCGAGGTGCGGTCCACATTGTCAGCCCAACACATCCTACCACCCACGGAACCACCCTCAGCCCCATTCACATCCACAGCAGCTAGACCACATGCACGACCCCCACTAGCACCTGGGACTCCAACACAATCACCACCACCCGCACCTCTGCCTCCACCAACACCCCTGCCAACACCCCTACCTCTACCAACACCCCTGCCATCGCCACCATCTGGGTGACGAGCTCCCCCAGCAGCAGTACAAGGGCCACTACCCGCCTGGTGACTCCGACGCCCTCCCAAATC
>JAANSK020070132.1:0-16746 GCA_011763485.2 Isoetes engelmannii | reverse complement strand
AGCATGGGAGTCCAGCTAGCTAGCTCAAAATTCTCAAAAGAGCTTGAATTTCTCAAATTAATGAATTCGTGCATTATCTTCTGGAGTTGAAGTGGTACAATGACTTAACAAGACTGACTGGGTGGTTACAAAGGTTACCAAGGCACCCATGGAGACTCGAGCTCGAGACCTAATGTTCCTAACTGACATGCCCTTAACCAACTGGGCAAAACCGTTTAGATGTTTATGAGTAGTCGCTTCTACCTATTTATGCTGGTGTCTCGAGAATGACCCAGAAGCACATTCAAGGATTGAATACTCGAGCAGTCTACCATGGGCCCGTTACAAATCTCCATAAATCACCTCAACACTCACCCTCCATGTTTAATCGCTCCATTTCTATAATTCTATAATCCTAACCATTGAATAAAAGGAATATGCCAAGTCATATTCTCAATGAAAAAGTGGATCGTTCCTTGAAAATCAAGATGGGGCCAAACACGCTATGATTATTGAACCATAGTGCACAAGCCGATGATATGGCAATTGAAATTAACCACACACTTAGAATGTTTGTAACAACAACAATTCCAATCGAGCCAACGAAATTATAAGAGATGCTTTTTTTGCATGTAAGAGATAGGGATTTGACGCCTATAAATCTGCCACAGAATCATCTAGAAGCATGCCTATGCAAAAGCAATTCTTAACATACTAGACTAGAAGCAACAAGCTCTAATTAATAAAAAACAAGAATCCCCTAATGAAGCGACATACCAATGCGATATAAAATTTGGCATGTCATATGCTAGAGTGTTTTTGGATTGTCCAAAGGGCAAACCGTTGCTTTGATGTTGGGTTGACGGTATCTTGTGTTTAGTACCGTTCGATTGACAATCAGATGGTCTAAATGTTTTGTCACTCTGCGTCATTCAATGTGAGGCAACTAGGTTGGCCTTCGTCGATCTTGGGCGAGCTGCTTTAGCAGGCCATGGACCGTTGGATGGTTGACACCTGAAGCAGAGGAAGGGTTTTTCTTTATCTATTTGTCTGTCTGTCTGTCCAACCACATAGCTTTGTGATCCTCAGGCGCCAGAAGCTCTGTGAGATCTGTTCTGACAAAGCAGCATCACTTCTTTTTCTTGAAGGACTTAGTCTTGTCTAGCAATGTCTCGTTCGAGAATTCTTGTAGTTCTTGGCGAATGGAAGATGGGTGCTTACAATTTCTTTGACATGTTAATTATCAAAATGAGTAACTCTTTGTCATGCATGGAAGACTAGAGAGAGCCATCCAGAAGATTAAAAAATTTACAATATTCATGTTAGAAGGGGTCTAAAAGCTCTTTGGTACCTTTGGAAAATGAGAAGGAATGGTCTATAGCATGGACTCCTTGCTTACAGGAATAAATGGTTGTAATTTGCAGGTCATAATAGGGAATCAAAATGCATGCATATGAGAAGGAGGAGTAAGGAAGAGGTAATGGGAGAATTTTGAGATTATGAGGATCTGTCATGAACCTAACCGAAATACACGGGAACTACATACAAAAATACACAAGGTGTATGCCAAGATCTGGCAAAGAATATGATATACAATGAAAACAAGATTACAATGGCCTGAAGGCGATCAGAAGTACAGGGCAGGCACCTAGAAGGCTCAAGACTGGTGTTGAACCGGAATAGCTTGAGAAGAGTGAAGCTCTCCTATATATATCTGCACCCACGGTCCAGATCACGCCATTCCAGTGGGCGGGATTGTGCCAGTGTCATCCATGCATGACGTCCATGTGACGTCCATATTGGATAATACTTGTATGGTCGTCACACCATCCACCTCCTACGACGGCATCGAGGGGGCCGAACATGAGCCAGAGTACTGAGACTGGGCTTGTTTGGGTAATGCCTATGGAACTCCGTGATTTTATCGGGAGCATTAAATACATTTTTTGCATGTTTCCGTGTTCTGTCACTTGGAGAGTATCATTTCCAATCAACCAAATAATAGAGGCGACGCCACAAAAACTTGGAGTCCAAAATTTCTCGCAGTTCAAACTCGTCATGGTTACCTATTTCGACAGGTGGTGGTGGTGGAGGTACGCGAGCCAGAAAGGCATTGGCCATGTAGGGTTCCAACAAAGAAACATGGAACATTGGGTGGAGCCGAACTGATGGTGGGAGCTCCAACCGAAAGGCCACTATCCCAACTTGTTCAATAATCCGGTATGAACCCAAGCGCCGATAATCAAGCTTGTTAAAAGGGCACGCTATAAGTCCCGGCACAGGAGCCAAACGAGGTCCCCAACTGCAAAGTGTGGAGCATCCTACCGATGCTGGTTAGCATGATGGCGGTACTATTCCTGGGCCTGAAGGAGAGGGACCTGAAGATCATCCTGGAGCTGATGGAGCTTCTCAAGTTGATCCTCGGCACTGGGATTAACTGCGTCATATCCTGGGGCAATGAACGACCAGCGATGATGGGTGCCAAAATTCACAAAGAATGGCATCTGGCCCGTAGAAGTATGGACTGAATTATTGTAAGCGAATTCAGCCAAGGAGAGGCAACTAGCCCAGTCATCCTACTGATAATTGATGAAGCACCACAAATACTACTCAAGAGTTTGGTTGGTGTGTGCTCCACTTGCCCATTGGACTCAGGGTGGTGCCCCAAAGAGAGGGAATATTCCACCTGGAAGAGCGATAGGAGCCGTTTCCAGAAATTGGCAACAAACTGGGGACCATGATCACTGATAATGGTATCTGGCAAGCCATGGAGTCGAACAACTTCCTGAAGTAATGGATCAACTATGCCTTCACTAGAGATAGAGGTGCTGCATGGTAGTGCACCATCTTGGAAAAATGGACAATAAGGATGGCGTCATGACCCCGGGAGAGTGGAAGCTCGACAATGAAGTTCACTGAGATGCTCTTCTATGGACCACCCAGAACTAGCAGAATCTGAAGCAGATCATGTGGAAGGTGCTTGGGAGTCTTTACACGGCAACAAGTGTCACATGAGCATACAAAAACCTCGATTGTACGTCTGAGACCTGGCCAAATAATCCCGAGCAGTGAGTTCCAAAGTCTTGGCAACTCCAAAGTGGTCGACGAGAGGAGAGTCGTGACAAGACTGCAGAACATGAAGTCGAGGAGCACCATCAGGAATATACAGGAGTCCATCATTGACAACGAGCCTATCTCGAACTTCAAATTGATCATAGTCAGACCGTGTCTGCTCGGGGGGGTCGCCCTGCGATCCTGAAGAGCAGAACCAAGATGTGAGTATACGTCCTGAGCCAACGGGTCAGAGGGAAGAGCCACCCAAACCAACTCCAACAAGACGGTATCATGGAGCCTCTCGAACAAGGTGATGGCCATAAGCTGAAAATGATCAGGCACTAGAACAACATGTGATTGCTGATCAAACACAGGATCTCCCGGCTTAGGCTCAAGGCAGGAACGTCGAGACAAAGCATCCGGCTTCTCCTGAAGAGATCCATGGTAGTACTTGATCACGAAATCAATGCGTGACAATACTTGGGTATGCTAGCGTGATAATACTTGGGTATGCTATCGTGCCTGACGGCGATTGAGTACTCGAGCAGACTGGAAATATTCCAGGTTCCGATTTCGTATAGATTGTGACCTTGTGAGGGGACCTTGGAACCTGGTCAGCTTTGAGAGTCTTAGCAACAGTGGTTGCTTTGGTAGCCTTTGGTGCCAGTGGGCCCGGGGTGTTGTCTTACTCGTGACTTCGCTTTGCAAGATGACGTGGTCGTGTTTGCGATTTTTGTTGTGGAGGGTGCTCGCTACTTTTGATCATGTTCCTGAATAGTTAGCAGTTCACACCTACATGTGGCTCTTCACAACTTATCTGTAATCCCCAAAAAGGGCCTGTAGACATGAGGGTTCTTTTTCTTTGTTCAGTTGTGAATAAGATCTCTTAGATGGTTGTTTATCTCTAGGGTTTTCTCGAAAACCCGAAAGGGCGAGGTTTTCATCCCGAGGATAAGCTTCTTTTTTAGATGATCATTAGCATGTTAGCAATCAGCATGTAGCATGTTTTCTGTATATGGAGATACAAGGGCCATGTTTTCTG
This sequence comes from Isoetes engelmannii, assembly GCA_011763485.2. NCBI lineage: Eukaryota > Viridiplantae > Streptophyta > Lycopodiopsida > Isoetales > Isoetaceae > Isoetes > Isoetes engelmannii. The sequence goes on along the minus strand of JAANSK020070132.1, from coordinate 12,671 downwards.
TTTATGGGGATGCCCACCAGGGCCATTTTGTCCACCTTGTCTCTATAGCCTAGAACATATCTTCCTTTTAGGCCAAGAAGTCATTTATGGCTTTTAGAAGTAATTTAATAATTAACTTTAACCATAGGTAATAATATCAAAAATATTATTTCTCCAAGCTATTGTAAATAATTTCCTTTGCCATTAGATTGCCTTGCATTGCCAATAATTTGCTATACGTACACACCTATGCTAGTCCACCAAGACTATCGCCCGAGACGACTCCTCCGAGCTACCATATTCGTGTCAATTCTTCCCTTTCTAAGAAGCAACTGAACTCATGAAGTATCAAAATTAGTTAGAATTCAAACTTTCTAGTTCATTCTCCACATAGTTAATCATTACAAATCATATTGCAAGAACTACTAGCAACCTAGCTAGTTTATAATTTCATAAACTATTAAACATTGGTCGAACCACTGCAGCAATGGTATTGACCATGCTACTGTTCATCCATTGACTACACAACGATATCGAACCTTTCTACTTGTATTAGATCTGATCCATCACCAACTCCATGCCAGGCCTATCTTATTAACATGCAGATATACACAGAGTACCGTCGGTTGAGCCATATCGAACGAATTCATAATAGAAATGGTTCCACAGATGTTTTTCCGCTACTGCCCTTTCCAAATAAACATCTGATTTCTAAATCTGTATAACTAGGTTTAAACACGTCATAAATAATACATTTTGGCTAAGGGTTAACCATAGTGTATAAACCTGTTTATATTGGATGGTCTATATGAATATTTCCATATCAATCTTATGTCTCCTCCATTATTGAGCATGATGTTTCACAACATTCCTCCTTCATGCTAAATCCAAAAATCAGAATTATGAATCTTTTAGAGTTCAGTGATTTCCAGCAATGACCTGAACTTTGAGAACTTCACTTGTGATAATGCCTTAGTAAGAATGTCTGTAGCTTGATCTTCTGTCCTTATATACTCAACTGAAACATATTTTTGGCAACAAGTTCACTGATAAAATGCATATGAATCTCAATGTGCTTTGTCCTTTGATGTAGTACATGATTTTTTTGTGATGGCAATACAATGCTAACTGTCACTCAACAGTACAGTAGCTTCCTTTTGCACAATGTTCAGCTCATAAAGTAATTTTCTAGCCCGTGCTATTTCTTTGCCTGCTAAGGTTGCAGCAACATATTCTGCTTCAGCAGATGATATGGCTATGCTTGACTGTTTTTTTTTTTATTTCCAAACCACTGAGCCTCCACCTAATATGAGAACATATCCTGATGTAGACTTCCTTTGATCTAAATCTGAAGCCCAGTCAGCATCACAGTAAGCCTCAAGTTGAAGATCATTATTGCAAAAAATAATTCCCTGATTTTGAGTCCCCTTTAAGACCTTACAATTCTTTTAGCTGCAATCTAATGTTGTTTCCCGGGAGTATTTGTATATCTGCTAAGAAGACTAACATCAAATGCAATGTCTGGACGTGTGCAATTAGCAATATATAATAAACATCCCAAGAGCTCTCTATATGGCACATTTGTCATTTTTGTAATTTCTTCCTCAGATTTTGGTGACATGCTTGCCAAGATTTTGTGCCCTGGTACAAGGGGATTTTCAACAGTTATACATTTCTGCATGCCAAATCTTTGAAGTATCCCTTGTATGTTCGAAGTTTGGGTCAATATCATTTTCTTATTACTTCTATCCCTTTTCACCTCGATGCCTAAGAAACTTTTGAGCTCACCTAGGTCGGTCATTTTTTAACTTCTTCTTGAGAATCTGCTTGCAATCATTGAGGTAGACTATTTGGTTTGCAACCATGATGCAATCATCCACATATAAGGCCAAAATGCAGAAATTCTCATTATCTCTCCGAATGTACAAATTTCCATCACCATTCAATTTTTCAAAACCATTTTCTCTTAAGAACTTATCCATGCAGAAATACCATTGGCGAGGTGACCGTTTTAGTCCATAGATTGCACGGTTTAGCTTCCAAACTAAGTCATGTCCCTATTCATATCCAACAGCTTGCTTCATGAATATCTCTTCATCTAATTGTGCATTTAAGAATGCAGTACTAACGTCCATATGGTGTACTTCTAGGTTGCATGCATTTGCATAAACCAAGAGCATTTTGATACTAGAGAGTTTCACTATTGGTGAGAATGTCTCATCATAATCTATGCCCTTTTTTGTGAATAGCCCTTTGCAACCAGCCTAGCTTTAAATATCTGTGTGTTTCCATCAGAGTTAGGCTTTAGTTTGTAGATCCACTTCCTATCTACTATGTTTTTCCCACTTGGTCTTTTAACCAATTCAAATGTCTCGTCCTTTTAAAAGACTCCAATTCCTCCTCCATTGCATGCTTCCACCTATTTGCATCTTTAGAATTTATGGCTTCAAAACTACTTGGAATATTGGGCTCAAGAATTGCCATAATATTGCTTAATTCTTCTTCTTATGTATCAAGATTATTATTTAATCTTAGACTCCTTCCTTCCTTTTGCCTGCCATGTTTTTCAAGACCTGCTTTAGCTTCTTCTGCCAGTCTTGCTTCAGATTTTCTAGGTTTTCTCTTTGGTACTTTGGGACAAGAGCTGGGTATACTTCCAGTTTCCTCTCTAGATGCATCAACATGATTTTCAGTCATTTTTTCATGTCTTAACTCCATATTTTCCTCACTGTCTGAATCTAAATCCAGATCTGTCGTCACTGTTTTTTTCGGATCTAAATCTGTCACAACAGAATTGTTTTGATCTTGCTCCACATTTGCATGAACTTGTTTGCAATTAGAATTTTCCCTATCCTTGTATAGTTTTTCTTCTACAAAGTAAACATCCCTGCTTATAATCAACTTCCTTTTCACTGGATCATACAAGATATATCCCTTAGACTGGTGATCATAGCCTGCTAAATAACATTCTATTGCTCTATCATCAAGTTTCTGCCTAGTTTCTTCAGGTACAACTGCATAACTCGGACAACTATAAGTTTTGTACTTATCAAAATTGGGTATAGTGCCATACCAAATTTCGTTTGGTCCTTTTCCATTCGTACTCCTAGATGGTAATTTGTTTTGAATCTCCACAGTTTGCACTGCTTCTTCCCATAGGAAATTTGGCAGCCCTGATTGCTTAAGCATAGATCTTACTGAGTTTAATATGGATCTATTTTTCCTTTCAGAAACTCCATTCTGCTGTGGTGTGTAGGAACAAGTTAATTGTCTTCTTATCCCATTTGCAAAGCAGTAGTTGTTGAACCTGCCAGCCACAAACTCACCACCTCTGTCAGTTCTAAGACATTCTAATTTCTTACCAGTCTGTCTTTCTACTTCAGTTTGATATGCTTTGAATGCCTCGAATGCATGATCCTTATGTCTCAATGTATAGCATTTTGTTTTCCTGGAAAAATCATCAGTAAAAGTAATGAAATATTTCTTTCCGTATATACTTTGAATATTTAAGGGTCCACATAAGTCATTGTGCACTAATTCATTTACTTCCTTGGCTCTCTTTCCTTTCTTGGGAAAAGGAAGTCCGCAATGCTTGCCCTTAAGGCAGGCATCCCATACAATTGAAGCTTTCTTCTCCCTTATTAACAATTGTAACTTGGCTAGTTTTGGCCATGTATTTGAGATTGTTAACATGAGTGTGACTTAACCTCTCATGCCACTGTTTTAGAGTTGGTATTGAGATGGCATTGATTACACTTAAATCATCACTTCTGAAGCCAAATAATTTACCAACCCGTTTGGCTAGAAACCTCCTCGATTCACACCCCTTGCATTAGAACCTTTTCCCCTACTAGGATAGTTCCTACAGCACTAGCATTAGTTCCTGGATGCAGCACTTGCATAGGTACGCCCCCCCCCCCCTACTGATTGCTTGAGTACCCTCAGGTTCCACAATGCATTCCCAAAGTCCTTCAACCCTTAGGACTTCTTCAACTTTCTCCTTCCATACTTCGAAGCCTGCACCACCTTTCTAAACCTCGATTGCACTGAGCAAGGAAGCACATAGTCTGCTTGCCATAGTGATAAGATACTTGCTCTGATACCAAATGAAGTATCAAAATTAGTTAGAATTCAAACTTTCTAGTTCATTATCCACATAGTTAATCATTACAAATCATATTGCAAGAACTACTAGCAACCTAGCTAGTTTATTATTTCATAAACATTAAACATTGGTCGAACCACTGTAGCAATGGTATTGACCATGCTACTATTCATCCATTGACTACACAATGATATCGAACCTTTTTACTTGTATTAGATCTGATCGGCACCAACTCCATGCTAGACCCATCTCATAATAGAAATGGTTCCACATATGTTTACCCGCTACTGCCCTTTCCAAATAAACATTTGATTTCTAAATTTGTACAACTAGGTCCAAACACGTCATAAGGGTTAACCATAGTGTATAAACCTGTTTAACTGGATGGTCTATATGAATATTTCCATATCAATCTTATGTCTCCTCCATTATTTAGCATGATCTTTCACAACACCTCAGTTGCTCAGTTGTAACCATAAACAACAAATTAAACATTGACTTAATTTGAGTCTCATGAGCATCAACTCATTCCAATTATACATGAGCACCAACTCAATCAGTTTTTGGGTCCATATGCTAGGTTTATGATCTCACAAATAGCACCAACTACTTATTACAATCATAGTTGTTGTGGCTAGGAATCTAAATTAATATAAAGAAAGGATTGAGTTGATCTACAAGGTTTTAACTAGAATAAGTTTCTAAACTCAGAGGATGGATTAAGGTTCAAGATAGAAGTAAGATTTTTGTTGAAGCACTAACCTCAACCAGTAGCATCAACTATTGCTCATAATTTTAGACACCAATCTAAAATTTTCAATGTCGCCCGTTAATATCAAATTATTATGGCACCAACCATAATTTTGTGCATATTTTAATTGCATGAACAACAAACATAAAAGGAGGCAGTACAATCATTAAAATTATTTACAATTTTTTTAGTGGCACCAACCACTTCATAATGTAAATGTTTAACTCTTCTAATAGACTCTCTCATCCTCTACTTATAACTCTCACCGAATCTTTCATAATGTGTCTCATCCTCCACTTATAACCACGATAACTTTCTCTGCATATAATCACAACTACTTAATGACAAACTTTAATCACCTTCTACAAGGATATAAGGTGCAATTTACATTTGTTCAAGTTTTGGATAGTTCAAAAAAAGATAAACTCCTTCACCTTAGATACAGAAAAATATGGAAAGAGTTAACCATAGATACAGAAATCCATCTTGGACAAAGAGATGGATTTGTCAATTTTGGGTAGGCTTGATTTGAAGAGATCCATTTTTGCAAAACAAAATGGATTGTCAAGATAGGACAGAAGTAGGACAAGCTCGTCCAATTTTCTTGCACCTAATATATTCATGTCTACATTTCCTGTAATTAATTTTTAAATTTCCTGCAACAAAAAGAATTTCACTTTACAGATATTCAAGCACAACTCCAGAATACACTCTTTCTTTCTTGGCCGGATAGATGGATAAGAACAGATCGAGGACATAAATTTTAATTCACATAGAGGATTCATATAGGTTCTTTGGAATAAGGATTTTCATTCTGGTTTGCAATCTCCAGCATCAAGTAGATGACTTGCAAACTTACAGGATGCCTAGCTCTGATACCAATTGTTCAAGAATCACACCAATGATCCATGCCTTGTAAATCTCCCAATGCCTATTTCAATGCTTTAGCAGGCTGAACAAGGTATCTTAATCAAAAATCCATCTAGAACTGTTGCATAGTCCGCAATCAAATGGTTAGCAAGGACAAGTAAAACTCTATTTACCAATAGTAAGCCAAATGAACGCAGATTACACTTAAGACACCAACCCTTGGATTGTTTTAGCTAATGAAAATCAACAGCCCATAAAGGATGCACTCTAGAAATACTATTTAGTACATCTCAACGAATACAACAACAAAATCATAGAAAAACCATATGAAAAAACGTACAAAAATCTAAAAGTAACCCCCTGTTATAGTGCTAGATATTGGCACTAAGCGTAATTTTGTGCATATATTAATGGCATGAACAACGATCACAGAAGAAAGCAATACAATCATAAAATTTATTTACAATTTCTTTAGTGGCACCAATCACTTCTTAATGTAAATGTTTAACTCTAATAGACTCTCTCATCCTCTACTTATAACTCTCACAGAATCTTTCATCCTCCATTGAGTCTCATACGGCACTTATAACCACGATAACATTCTCTGCATATAATCACAACTAATTAACCACAAATTTTAATCATCTTCTACAAGGATATAAGGTGCAATTTACATTTGTTCAAGTTTTGGATAGTTCAAAAAAAAATAAACTCATCCACCTTAGATACAGAAAAATATCGACAGAGTTAACCATAGATATAGAAATCCATCCTTGAGGAGATGGATTTGCCAATTTTGGGTAGGCTGGATTTGAAAGAGATCCATTTCGGTAAAACAAAATGGACTGTCAAGATAGGGTAGAAGTAGACAGGGTTGGCTTGCACCGATTCTTTCAATTTTCTTGCACCTAACAAATTCATGTCTGTTTCCTGTAATTAATTTTCAAATATCCTGCAACAAAAAGAATTTTACTTTACAGATATTTAAGCGCAACTCTAGAATACACTCTTTCTTCCTTAGCCGGATAGATGAGTAAGAACAGATCAAGGACATAAATTTTAATTCACATAGAGGATTCATACGGGTTCTAATAAGGATTTTTATTCTGGTTTGCAATCTCCAGCATCAACTAGATGACTTGCAAACTTACAGAATGCCTGGCTCTGATACCAATTGTTTAAGAATCACATCAATGACCCATGCCTTGTAAATCTCCCAATACATAATTCAATGCTTTAGCAGGCTGCAAGGTCCCTTAATCTAAAATTCATCTAGAACTGCTGCATAGTCCACAATCAAATGGTTGGCAAGAATAAGTAAACTCTATTTACCAATAGTAAGTCAAATGAACATAAATTACAATAATTGTCTGTGTTGCTAACCAGGTTTCCAATACAGGCTTAATATCATCTTGACACGAGTACATCGACATGCAACATTGATTTAGCTCTAGATCTAGTTCACCAAAGCTAGAAGGAAGACCAAATTATAGGAACAAGAATGGTAGTTCAGCTACCAACCGGATCTCCAGGAGTTAAGAACTGGAAAACCTTGGCAAAGCTGAAGGCAATGGCAATTCTCAAGCAAGCAAGGATTCACAAGTTAGGAAAGGTTTATCCAAAGAGGCGGAATTATGATCACTTGACTGTCAAGGACTACAGATAGCTGAGGCAGAATGGCCGATTTGCTGGATTCGATACACTGGAGTAGAGATTGTTGATGATGGAGAGCATTCAATGGTGATCCCCTGGTGAATTCTGTCCGCCTTTCTTAAAGCAGTTCGGCCCTTTTTGAAAAGGGATTTTAGGCCAAGAAGTCATTTATGGCTTTTAGAAAAAAATTACTAATTAACTTTAACCATAGGTAGTAGTTTAACGTCATACCCTATTGGAAACATCCCTTATGGGACCATAGGTAATAATATCAAAGATATTATTTCTCCAAGCTATTGTACATAATTTCCCTTGTCATTAGATTGCCTTGCCTTGACAATAATTTGTCAAACTTACACACTTATTGTAACGTTCCTAACCGACATGCCCTTAACCAACTAGGCAAAACCGTCTAGATGTTTACGAGTAGTCGCTTCTACCCATTTATGTCGGTGTCTCGGGAATGCCCCACATGCACATTCAAGGATTGAATACTCATGCGGTCTCCCATGGGCCTGTTACAGTCTCTCCCACTAAGTATATGCTCGTCCTCGAGCATCCAAGTCTATACCATGTCTATGTCATACCATATCACAATGATTACTAAGTCTGTGCAAATTACTCATGTATATAGGCACCCATGGAGACGCAAACTCGAGACCTGCTCTGATACCAATTGTAACATTCCTAACCGACATGCCCTTAATCCTGGGCAAAATTGTCTAGACGTTTATGAGTAGTCGCTTCTACCCATTTATGCCGATGTCTCGGGAACGCCCCACAAGCACATTCAAGGATCGAATACTCGAGCGGTCTCCCATAGGCCCGTTACACCTATGCTAGTCCACCAAGACTAACGCCCGAGACCACTCCTCCAAGCTACCATATTCGTATCAATGGCAACAAAAGAGGTAGTAAAAGACACCCAAATGAAGGGTTTGAAACCTTTTGGCATGTAAGGGATTCTGGATATATTCTAGTACATGGTGGATTATCAAAAGTTTGCACAGTGACTATTTCTTCAAATTGTCAGTAGGTAATCAATGAATGTAAGATGAATATTCAGATAGTATTGAACAACTAATTTGTATACTTGGGGAGCGGTAAAATGGAGTATGAGCATAAGTTGTAGTGGCTACATGATGCTAATACTACTCCTTGAGATTTTTAGGATGATAATGATATTGAAGGAAGTGTCCTCAATAAATCCTCAGAATCGAGGAGTCTTAGGTATTCGAATATTTTATTTTGATTAAGCCTATATTTTATATAACATGCAAGTGGCATGCACTTCTCGTAAAGTTAGTTTTGAGTTGTTCTTCCGGAAGAATACATGGGAGCATATTTGTGCCAAATTATCAAGGAGTCTTGAGGTACAATCTTTCTCAATATGCATTTGGCGGATGAGCTGGATTGTGTTGGTAAGGCAAGGGTATGTAGCGTTGCTAAGTTACATAAAGATTTTCCAGTGGATGTGGTAATAAGTTGCATGGAAGTGTAAGTGATACATTGATGATGAGTCGGAGAGCTCTTTGATGAGAAAGGGAGAAGAAGAAACAAATTGCCTAGTATTCACGCATTGAAATATGGAATTTCATCTTGTCACTGATGGCCTTGGGAATCTTGAAAGCTGTTGAGTAGATAAGATGAGCCAACTGGATTGATCTTAAAAAGACAATTTATAATTGCCAAGGAGGGTTGGCTTATGATCTAAGGAAAATCTGGACAGAAGAAGCAGTTAATTAAGAAGTATTAATATGTCCCTTGAGACATTCACATGTTGCAATGTTTCGGTGACGTGACAGTATAATATACATAATTATACCATATATTATCTTGGAACATCACATTTATGTCTTTTGTGTTTCAATCGGTAGCTCCAGGGTTTCAATCGGTAGCTTCAGGGTTTCAATCGATTTGCTCCAGCGGTCAGTTCTGCCCTGCATCTGTATGCTCGAATTCGGCCAAATTGCATTGAATCTGCCATCGCCTCCACTCGCATATAACCCTAATCGCTCACAGTTCCATCCTTTCTCCCTGATTCAAGCCTCTCTTGATGGCACCCATCCCTATTTGCCTTGCTCTGTTTGTATAGGTTTATTGATCTTGCTCTGATTGATGCTTGCCCTGCTTTCCTTGGAAAGCTTCTCAAATCCACGCCCACTCCGCTCAAATTCGGTTTCAATTCCGGTTTTATCTGCTCCAATCTGAGCCCGCTTGTATCAATCCAGCCCTGCTTGCGTGCCCCGAGATCCCCACTCGAAGGACGGATACCTCAGGCAAGGTCGATAGAACCACCCTCAAACAAGCGGCACGGGCTAAGACACGTGCAACATACATGGCCCGTCAGGCCTATGCCAGACACGCCACCCTAGCAGCAACTCGAGCCTCTCCACCTGCATCACAGCCTCAGACGCCCGATGATCGCTGGTGCGACCTCCGGACGATGGTAGAGGAGAACATCGCTCGAGTTGCGAGTCATGTGGAAGCCGACCTATGGTAGCTCCGGGCCTCTAAACCGAAGGTGTTGAAGAAACAACTGGCAGCAGAGAAGCAGCAGGTCTCCGCCCTGGAGGCCCAAGCACAACACCTTCAGGATGGGCGCAGACTTGCGCACTCTAAAAGGTACCATGACTGAGGGCGGCTTGATGCCCTCCAAGCTGCAGTGGACGCGCTTTCATCCAGGATGGACACTCTGGCTGAAGTCAGACGCAACTTTTAGGATGAAGTACAGGCCGCCTTGGCCCAGCTCAGCACGAAGATTGAGCAGGTAGAGGACAATAGAGGCCCCTCGAGAGAGTGGCCACAGGCCAGGAGCAGGCATCGCGGGTACGGACGTGGAACTACCAACCACCACACTCAACAGCTTGGACAGAGAGATGCATGAGCTGCGTGCCATAGTCACTGAGCAAGGCAAGGGGTTGCATGCAGGAGCACATGCCTTGCTAACACATTGTGAGAACGTGATACAGGAACATGGAACATGCCTGCGTGTACTGGAGAAACTAGATGCAGCAGCTGCAAATTGACTCCCCGACGGCTCGACAGCCACCACCCGTGCCACTTCAGGAGACCCAGTCTCCCATACCTGTGTCAAACCCAGAGGAGCAGCGGCTCGCCCAGGACCAGCCATGGCCACGGCAAGGAGCCGCATCACGGTCCTCAGCTCGAGGGCCCCAGCCAGCTCGGAAAGAAGGGAGGCTACGGGAGGCACAGCCACGGAAGACAGGGAGTCTAGAGAGCGTAGACGGCCAGAACACAATGTGGTGGTGCACGGGCTCCCGGAGTTGGCTGGGGAAGACTTGAGAGAGCACCTACAGACCCAGATCCTTGGCCGGATGCAGTTCCCGACCACTGTACACATCTCCAGCGCCAGCCGACATGGAACATCCCGCGAGGAGCGGCCACGAGTCGTCACCTTCATAGTCGCTGACATCAAGGTCCGGGACGTAATCTTGAGACAGAGCCCGAAACTAAAAGGCACCCCCATTTACATTAGTCGGGATCTCACCCCTGCACAGCAGAAGCTACGTCGGCGAGAACTTCATTGCATCCGAGATGTGGGGCACAGAAGGGAAGCGGCAAGGACATCAGTGCCTATAGACACCAATACAGCGCGTGGCGCGCCAGCGAGTCAGGCAGCACATGCCACCCCAACTTCAAGATGGTGTTCTGGAACTGCCAGGGCTTCCCCTGATAGAAAGGCGACAACTTGAACACTATTGCTCATGATATGGACATATCTTCCTGATAGAGACGTGGGAGCACGCTGGCTTTAGACTGCCGACCCTGCGGAGATGTACATCTATTTTCGTCTTCAATGAGTGTACAAGGAAGCGGGGACATGGCGGCGTTGCATGCTACTACCATACCTCATTGGCACGGTCCATTTCCCTGTGCAGCACGGACCGGAAAAACCGGCACCTGTGGGTGCGCATACAACCTTGTGATGGCGAGTCCCCTCTCTTTGTGGCAGCCTGCTATTTCCTGCATACCGAGAGTAACTTCTATGCTACTCATCAGGATGTAGACAGGATGGTGTCGTATGTCGATCTATACGATGACAAAAAATAGTATCAACGGCTAGGGAAGGTCATGCTTGTTGGAGACTTTAATGCCCGCACAGGGACAAAGCAGGCGATAAGGTTTGACCCGCTTGTCGAAGATGCATTGCAGCTCAACCCGGCGGAGGCACATCTCCCCAGGGTGTCGGAGGGCGTGCATGTCACGCGTTATGGAAGGAAACTGCTCTTGCTCTGCAGCATCTTCGACCTGCTAATCTGCAATGGGTTGGCGCAATGGCCATCCTCCGGCCGATACACCAGCCGGCAGGAGAACCAGGGGGGCGGCCGCAGTGTGGTCGACTATGTGCTCATGGAGGAGCGACACTTATGCCTCCTTACATAGTTCGGAGTAGGCACTGCATCCAGAGATGAGGAAGTGGACTCCGACCACCAACCCCTCCTCCTCAGCGTGGCCTTGCAATACCCCACGTGACCATGCGCTCGATGCCTGCGCTACCCCAGCTGCGCCTAGATTATAACCGACAATTGTGCTCGGTCGATCGAGCAGGACCTAATGAAGATATATATTGCAACTCTCCACATTGCAGCAGCAGATCGCCCGCTTGATCCAGGTGCTCACGGAGATCAGGGACAGATGCTTCGGGAGAGGATGCCCGCACGGGCAAGCTCACCCAACCGGATTCACCAGGAAGTCTTTATCCTGGAGAAGGAAATCTTTATCCTGCTCAGACCAACAAGCTTGGCTATGGAGAATTGGAAGTAATAGGGAATTCAAGAGGAGAGTAGAAGCAAGGCTATGGCGGTGAGAACTGGAACTGGTAATTTGTTCCTCCTTGTGAGGGCTTATATACTCTCTTGACGGGTCCTCAAAGGCAATTTACCCTTTCGGGCTTTTCCCTTTTCAGAAAGGCACATGGAATATTTAAAGAGTAGTGTCTTTGTTAGGCGCTTGCACTTTCAAGCCAAAGACTAGGGCACGAATCCCTCCTATGACAAGGTCGCAATGGCTGATATCAGATCCTGTTATCAACCAATAACTTTTAATTAAGTTTATGATTTCATTTGATTTACTTGTTGGTCGTGAACCACACCCTCGATGTTAGAGCACAGACTAGGGTACGAATCCCTCCTATGACAAGGTCGCAATGGCTGATATCAGATCCTGTTATCAACCAATAAGTTTTAATTAAGTTTATGATTTCATTTGATTTATCTTTCGGATATTCCTTCGTCATTCGAAGATCTTTGTCAGAAGGAATGGATTGATACCGAAAAACGGGGAAAATAT
>JAANSK020070021.1:0-16747 GCA_011763485.2 Isoetes engelmannii | reverse complement strand
CCTCTTTTGTAATGTGCCGTCTCATAGGCCTTTGGCCTCTGTGGACGTTAAAACTAACTAACTAACTAACTAACTAACTTCCTTCCTTCCTTCCTTCCTTCCTTCCTTCTGATAGTTTCAAGAACGCCCCACATCACATTATTAGGATCCTCTCAAATTAGAACGCCCCCACATTACTAGTCTCGAGTTGGTCCTATGGGTTTGTCATAATCCCTCTCGTACCCAAAACCCAAGGTCACGAGGTCAACACCTCATTGTGGAAGTCGTCATGTATCATTGTAATTGATGGGGGAAGGACCCAGTTAAGCTATGTACAATGGTGGTGGCAAGACCCATCTTGGTGTGTTGTAAAATGTCTCATAAGCTACGACTTCCCCAGACGTAAAATTCCATCATCGTCATCATCATCATGCTTGTCTTCAAGCATCGTAAGATCAAACAAAGCCCCTAACATCTCTAAACCAAGCCAAAGTGCCATATCCATACCCATGGAGACTTGAACTCGAGCCCTTCCATTGGATTCCAAATGTAATGTCCCTTCATGGTCATGGCCTAATCAATTGGCCAAAGCATAAGAATGATTATAGAACATCCAATCCACCCACTTATGGTGGTGTGAGGAAGGTTCATAAGGAGTGGCCACATGATCACTTTTTGGATTTCAACGACAAGTTTTTATGTAAAAATGGGGATGGAGGCCTCCATTTGAAATTGGAGGCCGGTTTTCAATCTTCCACTTCGGCAGGGGGAGCATCCACAAAAACTAGTATGATCCGCTGGTTCCCCTCTCTTCTGCAGCAAAGATTGCATGTGGTCACCCCTGTAGGCACCTTCAAAGAGTATTAGGAAAGAGACTTAAGTGAGTTTTCTAGCCTTTGGGCTTGAAAAGGTACAAAAGAGTTTGAATGTCCAAATCTTTACGAAGCCATGAAGCTTGAATCAGATATATGAGTGCTTAGTGCTTAGTCTGGCAAATCCGTCCAAAAGGGCCTAAAATTTGTCGTGCTGAATGTAACCAGAACCCACATCCCTGACAAAGTTGTTTAATGCATGAACACGTTAGGGCAAGAAGCGAGATGAGAGGGATAACACCTGGAACGCGGGTGTTATCCACCTAACACTTGGAGTCCAAGAGTCTTATGGCCATCCTCCGTAAGAAGCTAGGTGTTTATGGCTATTTGGCATAACCAACTAGTTGTTGCCCCCCCCCCCCCCCCAAAATGTGTTATTGGTGGGTAATATCAATACAACTAATGGCTGAGATTTGATCTCAACTACAAAACTTGAAGGCCAGTGGGTTAAAGAATTTTCTTTGGAATGAGTGCACAAGAGAGAGATTAATCATGAGTGTCCAAGAAAATTATTTCCAACAATCTTAGCCTTTCATTCGTAATATACACTTGCAGATGCTCAACTGATCCATTCGAGCAACCATAAATTTTGAATAAGATGCTCAAAATAAGACTTTTGAATGTTCTTTACTGAAGAACAAATAATTATCATTTAAATATTTACAAGTCATTAACTTACAATGAAGGGGTGTGTATTTCTAGGTTGAGAGATCGTTTCACAACCTCAATTCAATGGTTGTGTAAGAAATAATAATAATCGCCTTTATCTACACGAGGGCCTTGGAGCCATTGGCCTGGAGTTTCTGCTTTAGCTCAAATAGTTCTACCTGCATAGAAATTACTCCGAGTTATTCAAACTTTGACAGTGCTGTTCTGTCATGTCATAGAAAATGGAAGATATGCACACATACCTGCAACTGAAATGCTCGTGATCTTTCACCCGCCAGCACTGCACGGGTTGAATGCAGTTCCTGTGTAAAAGAAGTCAGTATAGGTGTAAAAGAAACATAGCCTGAAAATGACATGTACTATCTAACAAGCAGCATGTACCTTCTGTGTTTCCTCAAGCACTGCCTTCACAAATGCAAGATCATGTTCAAGTCGCACATTTTCAGAATGTACAATATTGGATAAATTGTTTGATTCTTCTTGAGCAAGCTCCGCCGCTGCCACCTTTTCTTTCAGTTCCTCCCTTTCTCTCAGAACTAGAGCAAGCTTTGCCCCATCTTTCTTCCATGACTTCAATGTTACAGATAAGGTGTTTTCTGCTTCTTCCTTGCCCTTTAGTGCAGCTGCAATCTTTTCTTCATATAGCTTGTTTTTTTCTGTTGCTGCTGCCAACTTGCTTTCATAATGCTGTTTCAGTTTTAGAACTTCTTCTGCAGCACCATCTACTTGCCCAAATTCGGTAGTCGCATCGGTATCTGATGTATCTATTTGGAAATTTACTTGACTTCCTAGTTCTGCAACTACTTCTATGTTTAAGTCCTTGCTCTCAAGGTTAATTCCTTGCTCCTTTGATAGTTGCAAATCACTTGACCTTTGTGTTGTTCCAGACATGCTTCCATTAATATTATATGTATCAAGTGTCACACTTTGTACTATGTCCTGATTAGATACCATGGTAGGATTTCTTATACATGATATTGAATTCTGAAACATATCTGTTCCATCCAAGTCCTTGTTACAAGCCTGCAAATAGCATGTCAAGTTAGAGCATACAAAGGTACATTGTTAATTAATATGATCACGAATAAATGGATAATGGCATGGGTTGGGAGAGGACATTCAAACCATACAACAGACTAAACCAACATGTCTGACGAAGAGCAAAAATAAATTGCTTTCATTCACAAGGTAAATACTGTTTTGTGGAGCCATTGGTTACCGTGTATCAATCCAGGAATTTCCTCTAAGTTTGAGCTGGCTGAAAGCCATGCCTTATGCTCTATTGCTGAGACAGCCTTAGCACACAGTGTATAGAAAGGGGAGGATTATGACAGAGCTTGGGATGCTATTGACTCCTTTGGAACTTTTACTCCCTCTCATTACAGGAAAATAGTGGAGTTTAGTGACAGTCTTTGTCTGAAACCTAATCTGAAGGCCCATGACCCATTGTTTTCGATTCAAATGTCTAACTATTCTTTTGTTTATGCATATGCAGCTGACATTTGAAGGATTCAGTCCTGATAACAGGATCAGTATGTATGATCTCACTGAATGTCTGAAAGCTTTGAAGAAAAACATGATCAAGGTCAAGGCTATTAAAAGGATCGTGAGAGATGAGGAAATCTGGCTTTATAACACTCTCAAGCCCTGAAGAACTAAATAAGTTCCTATGCAAATCTGACACTGAATAACACCACTTTTACCATTCAGGAGCTTGATGACACCAGCAATGTATGATTGATTTCACCATACAGGACCTGCGCTGAACTAAGTTTGCTCTTTGAACTTACTGTATAATCATCTTAAAGTTCTATATCTGCTATTATATAAGTTAGCTGGGTATGTGTTCTTCACATGCTCTTTTGTTTTTTCTCCTCCCTCTTATTTTGTAAAAGAGGCGAGAATAGCTCCTTGCAGCTCTTTCACATATGTACTAGATATGCTCCTTGCAGCTCTTTCACATATGCCTAAAGGAAAAAATGCTGTTGAAGAGTAGTGGAAATTGCTTACATCCAATGGACTTGTAGCATTTTCGTTTATATCTGTTTCTTTGTGTGTCGCCAAAGTTGATGCATTTTGTGTCTGTGCATACATTTTGCGTAGTGGCACCAGTCCTGGGATGCCAGAAACATGATCTATGGCATGATCTGTAAGATGTGTCTGACTTCGCTTTGCAATGTCAATATTCGCACAAGCAAGGCGTGTGGCTACCCCCGAATTGAGACATAATTGGCCACTGTTGGGCACTATTGGAGCATTGCCTGGACTAGATTCTTTTACGAAAACTTCTTCAGCACTTGATCCTTCCATAGGAATATGGAAAACCTGAACCTGCAGGCACAGATGGAGTGAATAAATGTATACCAATGGATGTGCTATAACCTGAAATTGACCTCATTGGAGTGCCTGCCAGCAAATCCCCCAAATGCAACAAGAAATAGTTTCTCATTACGTTGGACTGTAACAACACTTAGTCCCTGCAGCATCCAAGTAACCAATGAGTGCCGTTTCAACTTCAACAGGCAAATGCAATAAATGGCTGCATGATATAAAACTATGCTTAATAGGTCAAATGCAACTTCCACCACTATACACCATGGGTCAAATCTATCACTAGGTTAGCTAATAAATGCCAACAAAGTCTTTTAGATCTTATGCTCTATGAAACATGAGAACATTTGGCATGGTACATCGAGGGGACTCTATTGATGTTTGTCTCACATGCCGCATAGTCTTAATAGATGTACTGACACATCTTAAGTTTTAAGCACTCTGATTAATCTTTATTGTATGTAAGCGTGCTGCATGGACAAAAACGTATATAATAATTTAAATTAACTAGATGCAATCCAATAATTTCTGTCAGGATAGCAATATAACCTTATTAGGAATGGCAGACTGTATGCTTGACCATGCTATCTTCTTGATATCAAGTACAAGGGTTTCGGAGAACCCTGGTTAAGTAATGGAAACACAATTGATTTCAGCACACACCACATGTTTTTTGAAGTCCTTTTTAAGGTACATAGAGAAATAAACAACATACGAGGAGAGCGATGTTCACCGCCTGCGATATACCATTTATCACCAACAAGAACAGCTCCACATCCAGCTCTAGGAGATGGAGAAGGGCCTTTGGGCTTCAGCTTTGACCATTCCATCTGTAAGTTACTGGTTAATACATGACTTAGTATAGTGAACCTCGAGACAGTACAGTCTGCCTGTTTAACCTACACTTGCTTAACAAGGAGATATAATGGCAAAAGAAAGAAAGAAGTTCTTCATGTATATATACAAGTTATTACATAGAGATCATTGGTTTACAGCCACGTGTCCATGGCACAAAGTAAAACATGATATGTGCACAAAGACTGTTAGACGTTGATTATCAACGTAGTCCCGGTCAGCCAAGGATGACCCATCCTCCTCCAGGTGCATTGGGATGGCATGTCCCAATGTAGACCTCACTCAGGTGCACTGGGATGGCACGTCCCAATGTAGATTGCTATGGATAGGATATGAGCACTAGTCCAGGAGCTGGCCTTCATCTCACTAGCTGAAAGCATTTTGTTTGCATCTTTCAGGCTGCTGAAACAAGCAGCATAAAATGCCATCCCAGTTCATCTGGGCAGCAATGAAAATGGCACATTCTTTCAAAGTCAGTCTGGAACACATAATATGCATGACATATCTGTAGCAATACATAAATGAGATCATGTACAGGATCGTCATGCATGGCAGGAAATAATGGTCTAATGGAACTTCGGATACAGTCATAAAACTACACAAGAAAAAAAGGCAATCCCCCAGGAGCAAAGAGCTGACATCTTTCATGTCCTTTGACATTTGTAAGACCACAAAGCACACCAACAATATGTCTTAACCTTTATTCCTGCTATTGCCATCACAGCATACATGTTCTGGACATTGATGTAAGAACATAGATTGCAAGACATGAGACACCTAATACCCAAGCAGTGGTTCTAGATACCAAAGACCAAGTTCTGCAGTCTAACCACAGAAGTGACCTGATAAAAATTATAAAAAATATGTTTCATTAATCAAACTATAGTCGTTATGTGGGAACAAGTATATTTTGGCTTCTAAAAAAATAGTTGATTCTTTAGCAAACCAAGCTCTAATATGTATCTAAGTCGAGGCTTGAGATAAGTAGAAAATCTCATATGCGAGTCACTGGTTTTGTGAGCTGTTGAAACTAACACCCATACTATGTGTGGAAAGGTAAAAGCATGCGCCTGAAAATGTGGGCTTCCCATTTCTCTACGGCATAACAGAGAAACAGATAGGGTGAGCACAAATGCAAAGCATAAAACTTACTGTCTCAAAGTCAAGTGCGTAAGTGTCATTCAACAACTTCGATTTCGAAGCTCCACCAAAAACCAAGAGGAACCTGTCATTGTACATTGTTGCAACATGCCTGCCCCTAGGAGAAGGCCCTTTACCTCTGCAGATAAATGAACTGGCATTATTAATAGACAAATGAATTGAACCGTCATTTGTCAGTAATACATGCCATTCTGAAACTTTAATGAATTAATTTCCAGTGAACTCTTAGACTATTATCATTACTGATCCCTTTCATAGGTAGCAGCAAAAATTGTGTTCCATGCGCTGTTTTCAGAAGTAACACTCACAACGTGTGTAGTGGAAGCCACATTAATGACTTTAGATCAAGCACGTGAACATCATTAAGCTTCTTTCCTTTCATGTCCTCTCCACCAAACAGGATTAAAATAGACCCTGCTCGTGTCACGCTTTGTCCAGTTCGTGCACCCTGTCAGGCATCATTATCCAGAATAAATTACACATTCGAAAATGTTTAAAAGATTCTTACTTCAGCAAAGATGGAAAGAGATGGAGTGCAACAAAACCATTCCATATAAGTATATTAATTATTGAAGAATCTATCATTCTCATGTACCCCTCAAACCTTGTGAAATAGCCGCTTTAAATTTACAAGCCTTGAAAATTTTGATTTTGACCTGTTAATTATGCAGCCATATTGCAATATTCAACATGCACATCAACTAAATACGCTCATGTTTAATCAAGTTCAAGCAGCTTAATTTGAAATTTCAGGGTGATGGGTCATGGCCATGTACATGATTCAGATGGAAGTACTTCATCAAACTACACTAGTAGAGGGACATTTAAATAAGCATCCAGATAATGCGTTTTCCTAGCATCCCTTGCACAGGCGACATCCCTTTCAAACATTGACGCAATGCGAGCAATAAAAGGATTATGGAACATAGAAAATACATAAAAAGAATTACCGGGACCTCCCCTTTACACTGTATCTCTGTCCAACATTCAGTTTCTGTATCAAAAGACCAAACTGCAAGGGACAGAAACATTAAATCAACAAATATCTTGTAGCAGTTTCGAATAAGCAGGCAGCTCCTAAAATGATTAGTTTTCATATATGTGCCCCTTCAGATTTACTTTAGATACAAATTTCATAAACATTGCGCGTTCACACGTTCGTCAGCTAAAACGTCTCAAATTAAACTGTTCATGACTAGTGTATAGAATTGCAGATAAAGGGAGAGACCATTTGAAAATAAATGGTCTCTCCCATTTGAAATTCAAGACAAAGTATCAACTCTTGAAAATCTGAACATCGTATGTCACCTGCAACACGTTCAGAGTGAGGATCTGTTTCTCCACCAACTAGGAGTATAGTCTTGCCCCATGATACCTGAATTAAGAAAAATAAATGTTATCACAGAAGTTGGTCATAAACCCAACTTTGTGGGAAATGAATATAAGTAATGATAATCACCAGACTATGGCCCCTACATGAAGGAAGCTGATGCATGGCTCCTTGTTCCTCAGAAGAACCTTTTCCAACCTCAGACCATTGAAGCTTACCTAAATGCAATACCTGTGGAGCTTGCAGATCTAAGTGACCACTGGCTGTAGAATGGAATTTAAATTTTCAACTATCAGACAAACCTGGACATCGTTCAATTTTCCATTCTCGTACTCACCCCCAACAACAATCATCCTTCTTCCAATCACACTTGCAGCATGCTGTGGCATATTTCTACTTAGTCCATATATACAGTAATAACATGGAAAAGCATGATCCTAAATCCAAACAGAATAGACTTCATAATTACATTCTGACGAGGTTCTGGGCATTTCCCTCCTGGGGCCACTGACATCCACTTCCCACTTTCAGTAAGATGATCTAATTTCATATCAAGGCTATTACGGTATGCTCCTTCATTGTCTATTCCATGTTTTAAGTCAGGAGAGGGAGTGCTTGCAAGACTTACGACTTCATCCTGTTTACAAATAAATTCCAAATCATCAGTTGCTTCATCACATATTCAACCTAAGCAAGTTAGCAGTAGTCAATTCTAATATAGTTAGCCAATTCCAAAGCTCAATGCTATCATTAATTGCAAACTACCCAGTCTAAAGACTACCTTAGCTGATCTCACAATTCCAAAAAGACGACTAGAAAAGCTGTCCCTTTTTCCTTCAAAGGACTTCCCGGGAGTACGGCGATTGCCTTCCATCTTATTACGACGTTAGCATTCTCGCATTCTGCTATTAAGGAACTGCTGTACAGCGGATGCTGTTGGAGCTCACTATTACAATTACTAAAAGCCAACACTTAACAACACCCGGTGAACCAATTCTTGGAGCAATGTGTTGAGAATCATGGGCGTACTTAGGATCCACAAATTAGCAACAGGAAAGGCATCACATTTTATCTCGAAACAGCAAAAAAGCAAGGCATGGATTCATAAGAAACAAAATCAATGCTGTAAGATACTCAATTTTTCGCAATGCCAAGGTCACGGGCCCATATCCTCCTTCCTCTGCAGCTCGAGCTTAGGCAGAGGCCTGAATAGTGAAGGCTTGGACACGTCAAAGAAGAATGACGGCCCGTCAAGAGAATAATTTATTTGCATGGCAGGTGGCAGTAGCGGACCGCCGTAAGCTAAGCGCGACAGGAAACCGACAAACATGTCTTCAAGTTTCCGTTACCGGCTACGTTCGGTAACTATCCTATTTGTGCGGGTGACGGGTCTTCTTCTTTTTAATGCAAAAAGCAAGGATTACGTGTATTCCAACTTCGTATAAACGTACATATACGTAGGATTCCAATATCTACGATTATGAAAATACTTTGGACCTTGACTATATCTTAACCTATTATTTTTGTCCCTTGCAACATTGGATCATCCCATGATGTTAACTTCATACTGTTCTTCTGCTCTTCGACCATCCGCCTGGCTTCTTCTGCATCAACCCCTCCCTTCCTATTCACACATACTGCTTTCTCGCATCATTGTATATGCATTCATGCCTCCGTCATTGTTCATACTTCATGCTTCCTGCCTTCTCGCATCATTGTATATGCATTCATGCCTCCGTCATTGTTCATACTTCATGCTTCGTTCTTACTTCACAATCACCCCATACCTACCACAAAAATATCGTTCAACTACCATGTCATCCTTGTTGCATAAAGCTGCTGAAAAGGCTGCCTCTGTATAAGAGTCGCCTTAAATTTAATCTACCTACAGAAGATGTCTTTACTAGCTAGAAGATGTCTTTACTAGATGGTTCATTTGTCCTTATATGCTTCTCAATTCAGTTCGTGATTATAATAATCGCTCTTCTATTCTTACTTTACCTCATTTCCCAAGATAAATTTTTGTTACTATTATATTTAGTTTCTGAAATGGAATGCTACAAGATACATTGCATAAACACAGGTTCATATAACAATCTTCATTTTGTACTTTATTCTACTAGAAAACAACAAACTAGGGTAAACCAACTGTTGTCAAGCATGCATTTAAAATAATATTCAACTAGTCAAGCAAAATATCAAGACTGGAATATGAATAGAAATTTTAATATAGATATGATGGAGTCACCTTGTACTTTTTGGTATTCAACATGTATCTAGCGTCTAGCATAATTTTATCCAAGAAATAGAAAGACAATGTGTTACCTATATAAGGTTCAGGATTGATTTTTTAGTGTCTTTTTGTCTATTTGTTTGGCTTTTTTTTCCTCCCCCAAAATGGCTAGAAAGCCAAAAGGATGGTCTGTGGATGTGGACCTTGACTTCCAAGGTCCATTTTTGGCGTGCGTTTTAGAAAGCCAAAAAGGCATATCGCATTGCAAATTTACTTTCATTGTTAGTTTTACCGCATGCTTGACATGCAATCTGGTTTTCCTGGCCGACATCTCGGCATCCGATTGCTGCATCTGGATGCAACGACTTCATCTGGTAGATAAGTTCATCGTCATCAAATTTTTCTTGCATGTACTTCCAATCATTATAATCAAAGTGACAAACAAATTGCAAATTCGTTATATCCCCACTGGAATGATCCCAAACATTTTTGCTACTGTAGAAATTGCTCTTCTCTTCTAACTGCCACCCCGGGAAGGAAATAGATCCAATCTCCATTCCATCAGTTCTTGTTGCGTTGCATTTTCACAAGTGGCTTCTTGGCCAGGCCTTCCAGTTCAAGCAACCAAAACTCGACCTTCAAAACGTAAACCCTTCAGAAACCTAGTAACTCACAAGGTTTATGTTTCAGAGACTGAGACGTGGTCTTTCCATGGATAACTTTGTAACATCTTTAACATGCATGCAGAGCCATCGCCACTGAAAAATGGAATTTGGATTTGTTGGTTACTGTAAAAAAATTGTTCTTCAATTCTAATCGCCACATCAAGAGGAGGATAGGTCCAAACTCCATACCATCATTTTTTATTGCTCCATATTTTCAATTACAACTTCTCGGCCAGGTTAGAGTTTAAGTGACCAAAACTCGACCTCCAAACTATACACTCTACATGAATCTAGTAACTCATAGGGTTCACGTTTTAGAGGTCGAGACGTGTTCATTTGCATGGATAACTTGGTGCACCATTTTTTGATGCATGTAAAGCCATGGCCATTGAAAAAATGTAGTTTGGATCTACTGACCATCATAAATTGTCTCAAATATTTTTGTTATTGCAAAAATTGCTCTTGATTTCTAAATGACAGATTGGGAGGAGGTTAGATTTAAAATTGATTCCGTCAGTTCTCTTAGCTCCGCACTTTCAATTCCGACTTCCTCGCTAGGTCCTCAGTTCAAGCAATCAAAACTTGATGTACAAAACCTAAACCCGTCAAGAACCTACAACTCACAGGGTTTACATTTTGGAGGCCATATCCTACTCAGATTTAACTAGAATCTTGCACCATATCATCACATAGAGGGGAGGATCTTGATGCCAGATGTAGGGCACTTAACTCAAAAGCAACTTGCCACAAAAGTCCTCTCCTAAAGGTCCTTGCTACAGACGGGCAACTTTCTCACTCTAGAAATGTGAAGTGGCTCTGCTTAAAACATCGACATTTCCTTGGGGACCAAGTTTTGTGGGCATACGACCAAACCTTGTCCAAGAAGTGCTAAAGGAGCTCAATTCAACACACATATAGTCAAATGGCCTAGATGGTGCCTGCCAAATACTTCTTAGCTGGGCATTCGTGTTCTCCTTCTTTTGCAAAGATAAATGTGTAACTTGGTCCCGAGGTTAATTTCGGCATTGCAGACGACATAGTGAAGTCGAATCGCCATTCAGAGTCCCCACACTGCCCAGACAACAGAACAATTGGGTTTCTACCTGGTGGCTAGCAACCTGCAGGATGCTCTGCTTTGATAGGTTCTCCTAGACCGACCTTAGTCTTTTTTTGGACTTGCAGGTAGCATGGTCCATGAATGGGAGATTGAACAATCGAATAGGGGAACTGAGCTCATTGGGGGGGGGGACGCATTAGCATACAATCTCCTTGAGGAGCGCAGTCGAGAAAGGCTGCCACGAAAAAAAAGATTGGTCTGTCTCCTAAGCTCTCGCCTCTCCCCTCTTGTGAGGCCGTGGTGCAAAGTCCTGACCCCCATTCGACATGGGGAAGGGTGCCAAGTCGGTTATCCAACAACATACTGCCAGAACTGGCGTAGGTTTTGGCACCCTTGCCTACGTCAGACTTGACAAGAGCTTGCCCCTAAGTTCTCTTCTAAATGTCTTGGCGATGGATGAGCAACTACCCCAGTCTAAAACTGTGAATTGGCTCTACAAACGGGCTCAAAACATCACCATTACTCTGGGGACCAAGTTCCATGTGGAGGAGACCACCCCTTGGCAAAGAAGAGTGAAAAACAGCTCAAGTCCAACGCACTCCTAGTCAATCATATGAGTAATACGATTTGGTAGGGCATTCGCATTTTTCTCTTTGGCAAAACTGACCGTGTAACATGGTCCATAGGGTAATTTTGGCATTCCAAATGGCATGCCAGAGTTGAATCGCCATTTCGAAGTTCTGTTGCTTCCAGAATGACTTAAAAAAAAAATAGCAAAGATAAGAAAAAAAAAAGGCCCAAACCACCAAAGCTACGAGGTGCAACGGACCAAGGTAGCCATAGGGGAAAACATGGCTTCACCTAGACATAAGAGAGAGGAGGTTTCTTGATGTCCTCGGGAACCCTATCTCATCCATGTCAGAGATGCTACAGCATTTAAGCTTTCATCTACTTCAAATTGGCTTATATCATGTTGGCAGGAAGTTCTGATCCTTTGTGTCTTTCTTTTCATGCAAAGATTTAAACTGATGGCATTTGTTTTAATTTATGGATCTGTCCGAAAATCAAACATGGCCAAAAACTCTCATATAGTGATGTTTTAAAAGGTGAAGCAGGTAATGTGTTAGCATTCTTGGGGAATAAGTTCATCGCCATCAAATTTTTCTTGCATGTACTTCGCATCATTGTAGTCAAAACGGGAAAAAAAAGACAGACACACACACACACACACACACACACACACACACACACACACACCGCACACGCAACAGAGAGCAAATTCATTACATCCCTACGGGAATGATCCCAAATATTTTATCTACTGTAGAAATGGTTCTTCCTTCTAATTGCCACGTCAAAGGAAAATAGATTCAATCTCCGTTATGTGTGTTCTTATTGCTTTGCATTCTCAACTGCGACTTCTCGGTCAAGTCCTCGATTCAAGTGACCAAAACTCAACCTCCAAAAGGTAAACCCTTTAGCAACTCACAAGATTTATGTTTTGGAGGTTGAGACTTGGTTGGTTCCATGGATAACTTTGGTGCACCATTCCTGACATGTATGCAGATACATGGCCACTGAAAAAATGGACTTTGGATCTATCGGACATCCCGAATATTCCCAAACATTTATGCTAATGCAAAAAATCCTCTTCACTTCTAATTGCCACATGAGAAGGAGGAAGTTCTTGTTGCTCAAGCATTTTCAACTATAACATCTTCGCCAGGTCCTGAAATCAAGCGACCAAAACTTGACCTCCAAACCATAAACCTTATAAAACCTAGTAATTCATAGGGTGTGCATTTTGGAGGATGAAATGTGGTCGCTTGCATGGATAACTTGGTGCACCATCTCTAGACATGCATGCAGAGGCATGGTCACAAAGATATGGAGTTTGGATCTACCAGCCATCCGAGTTGTTCCAAATATTTTTGCTACTGTAATAATTGCTTTTAAATTCTAAATGAG
Organism: Isoetes engelmannii; assembly: GCA_011763485.2. Classification (NCBI taxonomy): domain Eukaryota; kingdom Viridiplantae; phylum Streptophyta; class Lycopodiopsida; order Isoetales; family Isoetaceae; genus Isoetes; species Isoetes engelmannii. The sequence goes on along the minus strand of JAANSK020070021.1, from coordinate 3,627 downwards.
CTCGAGAGGAGGATAGATCCAAATTAATTCCATTAGTTCTTGGTGTTCTGGATTTTCAAGTATATGACTTCTCGGTCAGGTCCTCAATTCAAGTAGCCAAAACTCGACCTCCAAAACGTAAACCCTTCAAGAATCTAGCATGTCATAGGGTTTACGTTTCGGAGGCTATATCCAAGTCAAGTTTGACCATAACCTTGCAATTGCATCACGTAGAGAGAGGTTCTTGATCCAGAAGGGGGACCCTTAAAGACCCCCGGAAGCAAGTTGCCCCAAAAATTCTCTCCTAAAGGCGTTGCCAATGAATTGACAACTTTCCCACTCAGAAATTGTGAATTGGCTCTGCCAATGGACTTAAAATGTCGGCATTACTTTGAAAACCAAGTTTCTTGGGTAGAAGACCACCCCCTTGGCCAAGAAGCATCACAAGAGATCAAATCCAATCCAACACACTCGTAGTCAATTGGCCTATATGATGCCTGTTGAATACTACTTGGTAGGGCATTCATTTTCCCTTCTTTGGCAAATATGACTGTGTAACTTGCTGCCTATATAGGGTAATTCTAACATTTCAGACGTCATGGCAAAGTTGAATAGCCATTATGGAGTCCTTACACTGCCCAAATGACAGAACAATTGGGTTTCTACCCGGTAGCCCGCAAGACACTTCGTGGGTTGATAAGTTCTCGGGAGAACGATCTTAGATCTTTTTGGACCTGCTCGTCGCATGTTTCATGAATGGGACATTCAATGATTGGATGGGGGAACCGAGCTCCGGGAGAGGCGGAGGGAAAGAGGGGCATTAGCTTATGACCTCCTAGAGGAGCATAGCCCGAAAGGGCTGCCCTAAGAACTCTTTTGAGGTCGGCCTTCTGGGGTCGGGGCTCTCTCCTTATGTGACCCTAGGGCTTGCGTAATCCTGACCCCTTTCGATATGGGAAAGGGTGCCAGGTTGGCTACCCAGCAACAGGCTGCTTGGACGGAGTGTAGGGGATCTGGCACCATTGCCTACGTTAGATTCATCCAGGACCTTGCGTCGTGTCATCAAGTAAAGGTAGGGTCATGGCGACAGATGGGAAACATACCCATTGTAGAACTGGCTTTCCAAGGAAATCATAACACTGATATTACCTTGGAGACCAAGTTTCATGGGGAGGAGACCACCCCTTGGTCAAGAAGAACCAAAGGAGCTCATGTCCAACACGCTCCTAGTCAATTGCATGAGGAATGTTGTTTGGTAGGGCATTTGCATTCTCTTCTTTGCAAAACTAACCATGTAACTTGGTCCATAGAGTAATTTTGGCATTCAGAAGACATGGCGGAGTCGAATTGCTATTTCAGAGTCTCGATACTGATCGAACAACAAACGATGCACGATCTATGATTTTTGAAGCAAAAAGATATATAAATCATAAGTGATTATATATGCATCAGGAAAGCATGGAATTTTAACCAATAATGCAAAATAAGACTGCAAAACTCTAGAAAAAATTATCAAGAAACAAATAATGTAACGTTCCAAGTATTTTATACATCTTTTTGGGTATAAGTACATGATACGCCACTATGAATAGTTAATGGTGCATTAAATATTCATAAGATAAGGTTAGCTATGTTAATTTATTGATTATTAAGGGGTAACCTACCCCTAAACCCTAATTCGAATTTAGGGCTTAATCTAATTCAATTAACATTAAAAAGGAGCAAAATACTAAATTAATTAATAATAACAAATTTAGCTGACACTTGATCCAAATCAATTGGGCAAAGAAAACTTGCCAAAAATAGACTAACCAAATTGGGAATTTGCCCCAAATCAATTTGGGGGAGCTTGGAGAAGGATGAGGGATTGTCAAACTCACCAAGAAGATGTAGATGCTTCCACCTAACGGTTCTAGCGAGGATACCAGTTAGTAGGCTAGATAGCTTGGATTTTTAGATAGGAATTGACCCTTGTTTACTTTAGATGGATGATTAGATCTTATGTTGTTGCTCATTTGAGGTTATGAATGGATTAATGGTAATTCTTTGCTGCACCTCTTGTGCTTGTGGGATAAGGGAGCGTAGAGACCTGAAAGGCTACTAGAATTCTAGATGCGTCTAACTAGAACCCCATAAATTCCATAAATGCAGCATGTGCATAGATCCCACCTGGCTGTAGATGCTATGATGTGATTGAGCACCAGACAACGAAATGGCAAAGTGGAAATGGGATACAATTGTGATTGGCTATCGTTTTGGTGTGCTAGGTTTATAATCGGTCGCTGAGTGTGGGCCGGGCATGGTCTGACACCCCCTGGGTCAGATGGACTCGATAGGTGGGGGTGTCGTCCCGACCTATGGATTTTGGGGGATTAACTTGGGTACATTTGTGGGTCACTTGATGGAGGCAACATCCTCTAGCCACACATTGAACCATTATGCCTCTGGAAGGGACTTATCCTGTTCATGCCTCATCGGACCCGAAAGATGCAACCCAGAGCAGTCTCATAGGGTGACTCCATCATTACACCTCCGGAGGGCTACAATCATGCTATAGCATGTCTCAGCAAATCTGCAAAGTATGCACAGGAGAGACGGATGGAGTGGACTACCCTAGCCAATGTTCTATGCCAGCCAACACCATTGTCATGATTATGTCTGTTACTATCTTAAGGCCCTGATCGTCGGTCAACCTCCATGAGTCTAAGTCCAGGGTATAACCTTCATTTATGATGCATTGTCAATGTTATTTGATGTAGGTTGATTGTTCGTATTGATGATGGATGGGCCACCCTTCGGGTGGCATATTATTCATATATATTGTGGCTTGTGCTAACATGTATGTACACTTCCACCGTATAGGATATCCTAGTGGGAGAATGGCCTTTCATGGTGATAGTATTGCCGGGAAAGAGGATTTCCGTATTTATACAATGAGACATTGTATAGGACTGGGGAGCATCACAGTGGTATCAGAACCATGATTTTGGTAGACCGGATCATAGCACTGGCCATGCCCTAAGTAGTTAGGTCTAATAGTTGATAGTGGACCTAAGAAGGTAGACAAGCCCTTCTAAATTTCTTAACAAGTAGGAAAGTAATCCATGTAGGTGGATTGAGCGTTAGTTAGCAAGAGATCGCTAGAAGAAAAGGAAAGACGAAGTCAGGTTTAGGGCTGAAAGAAGTTGTTTACTTCGGAAGGCCATAACTGCTCTATAGGAAGTTCGAATCGAGGAAATTTTAGTGTGGTTGCATAGAAGACACTCGAATTAGGTAGAACCCCCAATCAAATTCTAAATCATATTTTTCCTAAGAGCATGCCATATGGACATGTATTTTTGCCGTGTATTTTCGCCGTCTAAGAAAAAATCAATTTTTTTTTGGTGGCATGCTCCTCCGAAAATTAGAGTTTCTTTTTGAATTCTACACCGTATTTTCCCTAAGAGCATGCCACCCTAAACGAGGTGCACCCTGGACTACCTCGGTCGTTGGATCCCTCGATTTTATGGCCTGGATCTTATGTTTGGGCCTCTGAACGCCTCTCGTTTCGATTATAGTGAATTATGATTGAGGGAGCCTATGATTTTGAAATATGAAATACGGGTTTGCCTAAGGTTTTGAAAATCTGAAATACGGGGACTCGAACCC
>JAANSK020070020.1:0-27722 GCA_011763485.2 Isoetes engelmannii | reverse complement strand
AGACGGACGGCCCCTTGATTGGCTTGCCAGGCCAATAAGGGGGAATGATCTAGCTTCTATACGGTGGGGGCACCGTAGATGAGTTGGGTACGTCACAGGCAGACAGTTGTTGTTGCTATGTAGCATCTTTGACTTGATCATTTGCAATGAGCTGGCCCAATGGACGTCCTCCAGTCAGTGCACATGTAGGCATGAGAACCAGGGGGGCGGCTCCAGTGTTTTGGATTATGTGCTGGTGGAGGAACAGGATCTGCATCTGATCAGCCACTTTGGCATTGCAACAGACAGCCGGGATGAAGAAGTAGACTCAGACCACCTACCCCTTCTCTTGCACGTTGACTGGCAGACATCCCGCGTGCCCACTGCCTCAATACCACGCGTGCCTCGGCTGCACCTGGACTATGATCATGCCGAGACTTATATCTAGATGATTGAACATGACATAGAGGGAATACTGTAGCTTCCCACATTGCAGCAATAGGCTGTCCAGTTATTTCATATGCTCATAACGATTGCTGACAATTGCTTTGGAAGAGGCCGCTCCCGAAGGCCCTTGAGAGCTACCACCTTCCATCGCAACTGGTGGTTTGATGATTAATGTAAGCAGTTCAAATGCAGGCTTCAACAAGTCATTGATCCCGCCTTGTGCCCGCAAGTCATTCGAGAATATCGTGCCTTCCTCCAGAGCAAGAAATCCAGATACCTAGCAGAACACCAGCAACAAATGTTCTGTCTCCTGGATCGTCACCCCAAGTCATTCTGGAGAAGGGTACTGAGCAAGCTTCTACAACCTACAAGGAATACCACCTCGAAGCAATGGGTGCAATACTTGCAAAGGCTTTATGACCCATTGCAGGGTCGGGCAGCAGTATCCCCACAGATGGGTCTAGCACTAGTCATTATAGAGAGAGATATAACAATGGGCCTATGGCGCCTTGCTAATGGGAAGGCAGCAGATTGGATGGCATGCAGGCAGAGCTTCTCAAATGGGCTGGGGCTCCAATGGTACCTGTTCTGACGGCATTATTTAATAGAGCACTGCAAGAAGGCTTTCCCCCCCAGTGGACTACTAATAGAGTTATTCCCATATACAAAACATGTGGCCCTCACTGCCCAGCCAACTATCACACGATCACGGTCAGCTCCCTCTTTGGCAATGGTTGACAATATGGGCAGAGGATGAGGAGGTGATTGATCTCACACAGGCAGGTTTTCGGCCCAGATACTCCACCATTGATCATATCTTCACTCTCAAAACCCTGATTGAAGATAGCAGGAATCCTCGGCAAAACTTGTATTGTTGCTTTGTGGATTTCGCAAAAGCTTTTGACACTGTGCCTACGGACAAGTTGTGGGGTAGATTGAGGCAGCTGGGGACCCCTGTTGACTTGCAAAATGCAATATACAGGTTATATGAGGCATGCTCAGGCTGTCTGACATCATCGGGACAACCTATCATAAGTAGTATTGGAGTGCGCCAGAGTTGCCCCCTCTCCTTGATGCTCTTTGGCCTATACTTTGATCTGTTTGAAGATTGGCTTGCTGAACATGGAGGGGCGGGTGCTTAGCTCATGCATCACATAGTTCGGCAACTCATATATGCTCACAACGTAGACCTCTTGGTCCACATTCTGTGATGACCATACGGATTACACAAGTATTATACTGGTATGTACAAAAGATGGTCATCACACGGATACAAAAAGTAGTTGCACAAGGCAAGATTCGAACTCACAACCTTATAGTTGCAAGTAACATGCCTTAGCCAAGTGCACTAACTATGTTCATATGATATTATCTTTCTGCATCTTCTACATATGGGTGGTAGCGGCCTGGACCTTTTGGAACCTTTTGTAACCTGCATGGATATGCGACACTTGGCAAGATCTCATTCAGTGGTGTGCATATATATAGCAGAGCTTTCTTTTGGTTGAACCATTCCGGTTCAATGCCAGTCTTGAGCCTCTTGCTCTTGTCTTGTTCTCCTGTGTGCCTTCGGGCCATTGTACTTGATTCTTTTGTGTGTGTGTGTGTGTGTTGTGTGTGTGTGTGTGTGTGTGTGAGATTCTTTAGTATTTCTCTTGTATTTCTTGGTATTCTCTGCGTATTTGCCCTGTTCTTCGCGTAGGTTCATGACACACTCCAGAAAACATACAACGTCACCTGGATGCTCTAGATACTTTCTGTTAGTTCACTAGCATGCGTGTTAACTTGGCTAAAACTAGAGTGTTGTGGGCCTCCCTCCCTCATTTACCAGGGATAGAGTGTGGAGGTAGTGCCGGCCTACAAATATTTGGGAATTTGAGTTTTCTACTACAACACATTGGGACGCTTATCAGACTATGCATCACAACAGGTTGGAAAGTACTATATGCCATGTAGAACAACAGTCACAAGGAAGAGATGTATGCTTGGGGTCATCAGGCACATCTATTCAGGGCCTTGCTCGAGCCTGTTCTCTTGTACGGGGTGGAGGTATGGGGTCCGGTGATATCTCTCGCCACCTGGAATGATCTAGAACAGGTACAGAAGGCCTTTTTAGCACGAGCACCTGGGGTAAAGTCCGTAGTTTCATATCAGATCCAGTTGAAGGAGACGGGTTTCTTACTCCTTCAGAGGGCCGCACTAGACCATCATATTATTTACTTCCAGAAGGTTGTTGGTATGGGGGATGCCCGTTTGCCCAATCTTGCTATAGCTGTAGCAATGGGTCCACAACGCCTCAAAGCCTGCTGGAAGGACAACAAGCTCAATGGTTCTCCCGATGGAATGTACAGGCACACAGGTGTGTGCATGTATGAACAGAAAAGGACCATGATCATTTGAGACAGTATTTTGAGGCTTGCTTCCTTAGCAAGCTCTGGGATGCAGATGCACTGGCGCATGTACACTATCGATACCAGGTCAATATGCTCACACGAGGCCCACAACACTATTTATGTAGTCATTTGCCTATGAAGAGATGCAGACTGATAACTCTCAGCCGACCGGGTGCACATCGCCCCCGGATTGAGACGGGTTGATGGACCCGAGACGCACGCGAGGACAGGATTTATCAGTGTTGCCAACAAGGAGCCATTGAAGATGAATGCCATGCACTTCAGACTTGTCCAGCATTCGATCATATTCGAGCATGGTATTTTTCAGTTAGTTGTGCCAGACCAGCCATTGCATGAGCCATTGAACACGACCTCCCTAGGCTTGCTGGGCTCATATCTTCAAGACGTGATGGATACACGGACTCATTTATGTCCAACGATGCACTATTGAATGGAAATATATTATTGTACAATATGTCATCATACTTATTACTGCCAATGTTTTTCCCTCGAAAACCCTTCAGGGTGGGGGTTTTTTAATCCTGACAGTAATCAGCTTGCTGCTCTCTCTGTTTAGGTCCCATAGTCCAATTGGTCCCCGTAGATGATAAAAAATTTATTCTACTCTTATGCACTAAATATGTATAAAAAGATAGTATAGAAGTCACAAAAAGACCATATAGACCTGAAAGAAAAAGACCACGGGAAAGACTTCCTCGTCCCCATGGGCCCCTAAACCTCCCCATCTCAGAATGATTGCCCTCGAACATATGGAACTTACATCATTCACCCATGAAAAAAATTTCTTTTTGATGCTCCCATGGAGACTTGAACTCAAGACTTGGCTCTGATACCATTGATACGGCACGTGCCCCAACCAACTCAATCCATTTACAAAGTTTTCTCATATTCATCCATCGGTGACGTGTATTCCTTAAGTTGATCCTTAGAATACCATATAGCATTAGAAGATAGATGAAACTTGAACTCAACTAGATACCTTCTAAGAAGAAGTTCGTGTCTCCTTATCCGGATGAGTCAGTATCTTTTTCAGCTCAACAACCTCTTCGTCTCTTTCAATGATAGGAGGTTCTGCATGGTTCATTTCCTGCAGGGTCTCAGGAGATATTTCACTTCCTTGATAGGGCGTTAGTACTCCAACATTAAAAACTGGATGTAGGTTAGTCCATTTTCCATAACAAATGCAAACGCGAGGCATTTTTTCCTATTTTCTCATCAATTTGAAATGGACCATAATACCTAGGAACCAGTTTTACGTACCTATCACCCATTATCCGTAGTCGTTTCTTAGGAAGATGTATTCAAACCCATTGTCCTTTTGCATAGTCAACTTTACTCTTGACGCTTCTAGATACGAGTTTTCACTTCTTGAAGAATATCTGCGGAGTCACTTGTTGCTTCATCGGAAGCTAGCACTTCTCCTCTTATTTTCAAAAATGAAGATTCCAATGAATATCTATTCATTCTCTTAAAAGGAAGTTCTCTGAGTAACCGAATGCACGGTGTTATTGTAGGTAAGGTTCAGAAGATAGAAATATTCTTCCCATTGACTTGTAATTTCTACCACATATACCCGTAGCATATTCTTAATGACATGGTTCACAACCTCAGTTTGCCCGTCTGTAGGCTATAGCAAACTTTAAAGTTGTGCCTAACTAAAATCTATTGCAAAATTGTGGGATCCCTATCATAATAATTGCGTCAGACATTCCATGAATCTTAAATATCTCCTTCATAAAGAGCTTGCTAGCTTGAGGAGCTGACATACTCGATTTTCAGGGAATAGAATAATCATGTTTAGACAACCTGTCTACAAACCTCCAGATTTGACCATTCTTATGTGTTGACTTCGGCAATTCGTGATTGAAATCCATAGCGATGTTCTTCCAAGGCTTTTCATGAATTGGTAAAGGCTGAATGAATCCTACAGGCTTGCTAGTAGATGCCTTTATTTGTTGGTAAACAACACAAGCTTCTATATATTTTTCAACATCTCCTTCAAGATTTGGCCTAGAAAAATGTCTCTTTACTGTGGCCAAAGTAGCTCGAGTACACCTATGTCCAGAATATAGAGGTTGATGACATTGCTGTATCCTTCGTGGCCTATAATATTCCTGATCTTGAGTAACACAACCATTATGCATTCTATACTCTCCAAGATGATTTCTACCATCCCTCTCCATTTGAGTATAGGGAATAGTGAAGGAAGAGTCATTCTTGTATTGTGCTTTCATCAGCTCCAAATCAACTATTTCCGCAATTGGTATTGCATGAATGTTTATCTACTTAGAGCATCAGCATGGTTCTCCTTCCCAGGCTTGTACTCAAGTTGTAGACCTTCAAAATCTTTTACCGTATCAAAGAGTTTCAATTGTCGAGCATTGATAATATCTTGAGTCTGGATGTGTTCCAAACTCTGCTGGCCAAAGCGAGCGATGAACTTTGTTCCCATAAGGTCTCCATTTCTTCAACACATATACCAATGCAATTAATTCTTTCCTAAGTGTTGTATCCTTGCTCCGAAGGTTTTAACATGTGGCTAACATAAGCTTATGGGTGTATGCCTTGCGTGAGCACGACACCAATAGCATTTCCATTAGCATCCGAACATACTAGAAAAGGTTTGTTCCAATCTGCAAGGCTAACACCGGTCTTCTTTCCTTTCCTTTCCAAAAATGGATCGCCCACGATTAGTTATATCCCTATGTACATTGAGTTAACATATCTCACGCGCCGTAATTATCTCTCTCCCCTCCAAGAGATTTGTAACTCTACAATTGCTTAATTGACACCATTCCTTCATCAAGGCACTTTGCATCGGAGTATACACTGCAACCCCAATAGATCTCTCTACTTGAGTATCTTATTATAGTAGTTTGCAGAATAGACCGGGTGTATTGCCCCCTTATATCGATTGGGGCCTTGGTGTCAATGGCAATCTCATCTGGTTCCCTTTCAGCGAGTTGATAACCACATAATGCAGCACCTTGTACAAGATCTTCCTCATCTGGAGAAGTTGTTTGATACTTAATATTGTCTACTGTGCCTCCAGAAGTCACAGGCAATTGTGGTAGCTGTTGTAGGCTTTGGTCTTTATAAACAGTATGCACAGATTTTTCTTTGATAATATTACAGGAGCTCGCATTGCCATAAGTGACACCACCAATAGAGCAACGGACAAATGCCATCACATTTTGTGTTAACGTGCCCGTTTTGTCAAATAAAACATATTCTAATAGGCCAAGCTCGTCACAAATTCCAGTGTGACGTATAGAGATCTTGGTATAAGCTGGTTCAGAAGTATCATAACAATGGCTTGTATAGCTCGTCGGATTGTCAACATGGAATCTACTGCTTGGTTGGGTAATATGGGAACACAATACAACATTTGACAAAGTCTTATGAGAAGTGAGCCAGGCCTACAACCCTCTTATGTTTTGCACCTTTGATCAACGTCCACACCCAACATGTAGGGGATGGGAGCTAACTCTAATCCGACGCATCTGGTGCTTGTCACATAACCTCGGGATTGGATTGGGGTAGTTCGTATCTCTTCTCATACGTCACAGATCGACGCTGGCCATGCTAAGGACAGGCCACATGAACAAAGAATCCGACACCGATATAACAACATTGGATTTTCTAGAGCCCAATATAAGTGGAAGTGCATAGCTCAAGTTCGAAGTTGGAAGTTCGCATCCCCCTTCCTCACGGGGGTGTTGCGGGCGTGGGAAAATGTGCGGGTGTTGTTCTAGCTGGATCCTGCCGCGGTGTACCACCATTCTTCACCCTTCTTGTGGTTTCCTTTGCCTCCGGAGCAGCTGCCTCTGGCCGCCACTATGCATGCATGGACGCAGCCCGCTGGAAGAGAATGGGGGTGCTTACTCTGGAGGAATGGTATCTGGATGGCCAGATTGCATCATGGGAATCCTTCCAAACACAGTTTGGTCTAAGAGCTAGTGACTGGACTATTTGGGAAAAGGTGGCCCGCTATATTCCGCTACACATACCTGTACAGCTTCAAGGAGATGTGGTGGTGAGGGCTTGGAAGGTTCATCCTGATGTTGATGTTGTGTGCTTTGTGCGGTCTGCCTACCGCACGTTAGTCATCTATGACACTTTGTCCCTGTCTGATAAGTGGTCTCTGTGGCTTCTGGGCTCCCACTGGCGTTCCGTCTGGGTCTGGACATGGAGTACCCTTCCCCCCTCGAAGGTCAGGGTGCTCTTATGGCAGGTGATACACCGCTTTATCCGGGTGAATACCCGGGTAAGCAGGTTCAGGCCAGGGGTTAGTCCTATGTGCCCTTGTTGTGGTCTTCATCCAAAGATGGTGGAGCATTGTTTGGTCCTGTGTCCTCATCTTCAGGCAGCTTGGGACTGGGTTCAGGCTTGGCTCCAGGTTCGGCTAACTAGCCAGCAGTTGCTCTTGCATTTGTATCCGGGTACTTGGTCTCTTCCGCGAAAGCAAGCCTTGCACTTTTGTGTGGCTTGGTTAGTCTGGTTGATTTGGAAACGGAGGCATCTGTGGGTGTTTCAGGGGATTCAGTAGCCTTCCGCCTTTTTGATCCCCCGGCTGAGGTATAAGTTGTTCCAGAACTTTCAAGTGTTTTCGGGATTGGCAGAATGCCATTTGGCGAGACTTCCTGGGGATAGTGTATGGTGATGGGGACTTTGTTCAGTTGTAGTATCGCAGCCTCTTCGGGGCAGCTCTTCTTGCTCCTCACTCACCCTGTAACATTGGCATTCTTTTAATACAATGAGAAAAGTTCTTCAAAAAAAAAAAAAAAGTTCGAAGTTGGATAATAACTCCAGCAAAATGTGATCCAATATCTTCATGAAGATAGTAATGTCCCTGTTGAATATGCAACCATTTCTATCTTGGAACCTAAGGGTTCAAACAAGACCCAATAAGTAATCGAATCCCTAAACATAACACAAAGCATCGACTTCCCAACAACCCTAACCAATAAAAAGGGTTTGTGCTCGTTTTAGGACTGCGTCCAAGTAGAGCCGGAACACAAGGTCTGCTAGTCGCAGATCAGAGCAGGAAGTAGAGGTCTTTCCAGCCCGGAACAGGCCTTTGCAACCCTTTGCAACAAAGCCAGACAATGAAATAAGGACTTTTACTGCTGCTACTATATCATCAGGAATTGGCCTTCTACCCAAAAGATGTTTCCTGTTAGTTATGAATCGTTGGACTCCTCTAACAAACCGGTCCTCAAAGACATCTTTTGGATGTAATTTCAGTCATTCTTCAACTGTCTCCTTAGCATGCGCAGTCATTTTTCCAAAGATCGAAAAGAGATGCATAGAAACTAAATCTCCAAGCCCTTTCTGCCTGTAAGAGGGCTTTGAAATCCAATCAATAATGTCTGTATCCACAAATATTGTGGTAATCTGTTCATGTGTTTCTCAATTCCATTATACAACCGAACAAGTGAAGTGCCAAGCTTCCCAACCACATCAGGATTATAAAGCTTCAGTATCCACTGGTACATATTTTGTAACAAATCAACTTCAAGACCATGCCCATGGCCAATGGTATTGTTAGCTGACTCCTTTCCAAACACTTCGGAAAAGCTTTCATCTTTTTGTTGAAGTGTAGATTGCACCATAAGAGAAATCGTGGTGATGAAAAGACATCCTCCAATGCATATGAGATGGTTCCCATGTTCCGTGGTGAGTGTTGCATTTTTCTGAACAGATCAGGCAAGTAAGGAATTGACATGGGCTTCAAACCAATGCCATGCTTATCAGCAGATCCATAATTATGAAGCCTGTCACACATAGGTCCTTATGTTCTCATTACGTTCTCAGTATAGTTTGCCTCATGAAAAACAAATCGAGACTGCAAAATAGCAGGAAGAAATAACTAAGGTTGTTACTCTGCACAACAATCAGTACAAATAATCAAGTATATCTCCAACGAGCTTCTTCAACTGAACTAGATCCTTCACAATAATATCTTTCTTCAGAAATATACGATTCCAAGACTCTGGAATCAAGGAATAAAGGACCTCATTTTTTGTTGTGCAGATAGAAGTTAGACAGCCTTTATTAACGTTTCCCAAAAGTAAAAGTTGTTGAATTCTTTCTTTATCCTTGCATGCTGTAGAGGTTGCTTTTCAAGCTTCTCCAAGCCTAAGGCTTTAAAACTTGGCGTACTCAAGTCTAACAGACTGGAGTCTGATAGCTATAATTCCAAAGTATATATCTCGAATTCCAAATTACAGAGAAGTCGTGATCTGCAGAGGTCCTAATTGAACTGCAACTTTGCTCTGCTACCAATTTGATACAACTAACAAAATCAAACAACAACAAGATTTGTAGATTCAAACGATTCACAAGCAAATTATTTTACATGGTCGAACCACTGTAGCAATGGTATTGACCATGTCACTGTTCATCCATTGACCACGTCACCTTACCCAACTAACTTGATCTCTGCTTCTTAGATTAGATCGGATCCGACACCAAAACGATGCCAGATTAGATTGTATTGCATTCTTAAGAATACAGGGATTCGTTGGTTTAGCAGAACCGTCCGAATTTGTATCTGTGGTGGCTCGAAAACATTGAGCCACCTTAAATAACCAAACAAGAAAATAGTGTATCTATCTTTAGACGGCTAATTACGGATTTTCTAGCTAGTTAAACAATTCACAAGCAAATTATTTAACATGGTCGAACCATTGTAGCAATGGTATTGACCGTGTCACTGTTCATCCATTGACCATGACACCTTACCCAACTAACTTGATCTCTGCTTCTTAGATTAGATCGGATCCGGCACCAAAATGATGCTAGATTAGATTGTATTGCACTCTTAAGAATACAGGGATCCGTCGGTTTAGCAGAACCGTCCGGATTTGTATCTGTGGTGGCTCGAAAACATTGAGCCACCTTAAATAACCAAACAAGAAAATAGTGTATCTATCTTTAGAGGGCTAATTACGGATTTCCTAGGTTAAGGTTCAACCATTGAACCTTTTGGCCTAGGATATTTTGACCCTAGGATATTTAGAAGCAATTATAGCATGACCTATCACAGCACTCTTCCTTCATGCTATAATTCATGTTTGTCTGATACAGTAGCAGAACTCCCAGCATATATTTGAACTTGTCAAATTTGATTTGAGGTAGAGCTTTGATCAGTTATCTGCAGCCTGTTCCTGAGTATTCACATGATCAACTGTGATGATCTTCTTTGCAACTTGCTCTCTGATGAAGTGCATATGAATTTCAATATGCTTGGTTCTCTGATGCATTACTGGATTTTTAGTGATGGCTATACAGCTCAAGCTATCACTTAATATAATAGTAGGATGATCTTGAATCAATCCTAGCTCATTTAGTAACCTCCTTGCCCAGACTATTTCTTTTGTAGCCAGTGTTGTTGCAGCGTACTCTGCTTCGGCAGAGGACATTGCTACACTATTTTGTTTTTTTTATTTATTTCCAAGCAACTGAGCCTCCAGCTAACATTAATGTGAACCCAGATGTTGATTTCCTCTGGTCCAGATCTGAAGCCCAATCTCCATCACAGTATGCTTTCAATTGCATGTCGTTATTTGAAAAACAAATACCTTCATTTTGAGTGCCCTTGATAAACCTTAGGACCCTTTTTGTAGCTATCCAGTGATTCTTTCCAGGATTATTGTTGTACCTGCTCAACAGGCTAACAGCAAATGCAATGTCAGGGCGTGTGCAATTAGCAACATATAGCAGGCATCCAAGCAATTCCCTATAAGGAGTGTCCATCATTTCAGCAATTTCAAACTCTGTTTTAGGACACATGTCAGCAAAAATTTTGTGACCTGTTATGAGAGGAGTCACTGCGCTATTGCAGCTTCCCATTCCAAACCTTTCAAAGGTGTTTTGAATATTAGTTATTTGAATGAGAACCAACCTTTTTTCGCTTCTACTTCTTGTCACCTCAATTTCCAAAAACCTCTTGAGTTCTCCAAGATCTGTCATCTTGAACTTTGACTTAAGAGTTTGCTTGCAGTCATTAAGACATTTGGTATCATTAGCTACCATAATGCAATCGTCCACGTAGAGAGCAATGATGCAAAAATTCTGTTTGTCCTCAAGCAAATGTAGATTTCCATCACTTTCAAGTTTCATGAAGCCACTAGCTCTTAAAAACCATCCATACACTTATACCATTCCCTAGGAGACCGTTTGAGTCCATAAACAACTCGTTTTAACTTCCAAACCATTCCTGTACCCTGCTCAAATCCTTCTGGCTGCTGCATAAATATGTCTTCTTCAAGTTTGGCATTCAAAAATGCCGTGCTGACATCCATATGGTGAATCTCCAAATTATTTGCATTTGCATATGCTAAGAGCATCCTAATACTTGCAAGTTTGACTATAGGAGAGAATATCTCGTCATAGTATAATCCTTTTTTCTGAGAGTATCCTTTTGCTACAAGTCTAGCCTTGCAGATCTTGGACTTCCCATCTGCTCCAAGCTTATTTTAGGATATCCATTTGTTAGCTACAATGTTTTTCCCTTCTGGCTTCTTTACTAATTCATATGTATCAGTCCTTTTGAATGCATTTAACTCTTCCTCCATGGCATGTTTCCATTGTAGAGCATTCACATCTTCAATAGCTTCTTCATAGCTATATGGTATATTTGGTTCAATAATTGGCATTATGACTTCTTCTGGATCTTCAACAGTATTTACCTTCTGCTTCTGCCTTCCGTCCACAGTTGTCTACATCAACTATGGCTTCTTCCATTAAATTATCAATTTCTGTTTTTCTCAGCTTTCTTTGAGGTCTTTCAGCTCTTATCTCGGGCACATCAGGATCAGCCCTTGTTTCAGGTACATCAGGCTCTATGGGCCCTTCAAATTCTGAAAATTCAGAGTTATTGTCTTCATTTTCCATCATTCCTTGCTTATCCCTTGAGTCATCATCATCCAAATCAGTGAACACAACTCTTTTTCCATCTTGAACATTCTTATTTGCTGATTTGCTTGTGATGGCAGCTTATCTATTCTTGTAGAGCTTATTTTCAATGAAGTATACATCTCTACTCGTGATAATTCTCTTCCTTAAGGGATCATAAAGCTGATATCCTTTTGAACAAGGATCATAGCCTATAAGATAACATTCAAGGGCCCTATCGTCTAACTTCTTTCTCTCTTCTTCTGGTACAAGGGCATAAGCAAGACAACCATATACCCTGAATTTATCATAAGAGGGTTTTATTCCGTACCACAACTCATCTGGTGTCTTCCCATTGATGCTTCTAGAAGGCAGTTTGTTTTGTATGTCCACAGCAGCCTTGACTACTTCTTCCCATAAAAAGTTAGGTAGCCCAGCATGTTTGATCATTGATCTGACTGCATTTAGAATGGACCTCTTTTTTCTTTCTGAAACTCCATTGCGTTGAGGCATGTGTGAGCATGTAACTTGCCTCCTGATCCCATTTTTGAAGCAGTGCATATTGAACTCTATAGATACAAACTCTCCTCCTCGGTCAGTCCTTAAACATTTTAATTTGAAACCTGTTTGTCTTTCTACTTCAGCTTGTGCTTCGAATGCTTGATCTTTAGTCCTAAGTGTATAGCATTTGGTTTTCCTTGAAAAATCATCAGTAAAAGTGATGAAGTATCTTTTACCATGTATACTCCTCACATTGAGGGGACCACAAAGATCACTGTGTACAAGTTCTATCAATTCCTTAGCCCTTTTCCCTTTTTTTGGAAAAGGAAGTCTGCTAGATTTCCCTTCAAAACAACCTGCACGATTCAGATTTTCATCCTCCTTATTTTCTGCCATGATGTATCCTTGTTTAATCATGAAACTCAAATTGTTTGCATGTGTGTGCCCCAATCTTTCATGCCATATCTTAAATGAAGGTGTCATAACAACATTGATTAATCCAGAAACATCATTGTGAAATCCAAAAAGCCTGCCAACTCTTTTTGCTAAAAATTTGACTTCATTATTCAAAAGTACTTTGCAACAATGAGTCTCAAAATTAACTTGGTATCCCAAATCTACCAACTGTGTTACAGAAATTAGATTCCTAACTAGGTTAGGTACGCACAGTATATTCTCTAGAATGACTGGTTTCACTTGGAGATCAAATATCTCTAATAATCATGCTTGCTCGACCTTCTGTAAGTTACCATCCCCCATTTGCACAAAGCTTGATTTTTTCTGAGCCCTTCCTTTGAGCATGGAAGGTGATTTAATCACGCTTCTCTCAGCTCCACTATCTAACATATACAAATTGTCATCATTCTTTAGTTTGCAATTTGAACCTACTGACAGTAATTTAGAGTGACTTACCTCAGCGTTTTCATCAATCTCTTCTTCTGTTTTAGCACCCTTTTCAGTAGCAATGTTGAGTTCAGCAGATCTGCCCCTTCCTCGTCCAGAATTTCCTCTTCCTCCTCGATTCACACCTCTTGCATTAGAGCCCTTTCCCCTGCTAGAATAATTTTTGTTTTCCCCTTTATAGCAGTCTTTGGGACTTGGACATTCATTAGCTAAATGACCAAATCCTTGGCAATTGAAACATTTATTGCCTTTGTCCAGTTTGGGATAGTTAGCTTTTAGATTACCATAAGCATCACATACAGAGCAAGGGCCAAGTTTACCTTTTGTATTCTTGCCCTTTCCACTTGAAGTGTAAAGTATCTCGTTGATTTCTTCATCTTCACCCTTTGTTACAAAATTCTGTTCCAATTCAGTTTTTATCATCTTCTCTGCTTCCTCCCTGCTTTTGGCAATAGTCCTGACAAGTGTAGCCAAATGCTTATACTTAGAAAACACTTTGGCAATAGAGTTAATTTGAAATTCCATAGATATAAGAACTCCTGCTGCCTCCATATCTGCAACGATGTTATCAAAACGCTCAAACATGTCTTTTACATCATCCTTATCACCAAACCTTAGATCTTGAAGATTCTTGTCCAAGACATCCAGCTGAGAAGAGGATTTGACTTGATAGGTCTGCACCAAATAGTTCCACATCTGTTTTGAGGACATTCCCCTCATTTTTAACAAAATGCTAGAGCTAATCTTGCTTTTTATAACAGCCTTAGCTTCTAACATTTTGGCAGCATTAGCTACTGCACTGCTCACCTCCATAGTACCAGTTGCTCTCGACGAGCTTGATGCCCTCAAAGGGCTCTGATTCACCCCTGCAGCACTCCCATTTGTACCTGCAGCATTAGCATTAGTTCCTGATGCAGCACTTGCATAAGTACGTCCCCTACTGATTGCTTGAGCACCCTCAGGTTCTTCAATGCATTCCCAAAGTCCTTCAACCCTTAGGATGACTTCAACTTTCTCCTTCCACACTTGGAAGCCTGCACCACCTTTGTAAACCTCGATTGCACTAAGCAAAGAGGCACCTAATCTGCTTGCCATAGTGATAAGATACCTGCTCTGATACCAGATGAAGTATCAACTTAGTTAGATTCAATCATCTCTAACACATACTTCACATAAGATTTAACCATTGTAAGACGATTATTGCATTTAAAACTCCTAACAGCCTAGCTAGTGAAATGATTCACAGGCAAATTATTTAACATGGTCGAACCACTGTAGCAATGGTATTGACCGTGTCACTGTTCATCCATTGACCACGACATCTTACCCAACTAACTTGATCTCTGCTTCTTAGATTAGATCGTATCCGGCACCAAAACGATGCCAGATTAGATTGTATTGCACTCTTAAGAATACAGGGATCCGTCGGTTTAGCAGAACCGTCCGGATTTGTATCTGTGGTGGATCGAAAACATTGAGCCACCTTAAATAACCAAACAAGAAAATAGTGTATCTATTTTTAGATGGCTAATTACGGATTTCCTAGGTTAAGGTTCAACTATTAAACTTTTTTAGCCTAGGATATTTTGACCCTAGGATATTTAGAAGCAATTATAGCATGACCTATCACAACAATAATAGCACATGTAATAATAGATAATGCTGATAAAGGCTATGAAAAGGCAAGGATCAGGCGAATCAGAATGATTGGGCTTTGTTGTGGACTCCTGGATCAAATTTGGACTGATCTGGCAAACACTCGTGGAAATCGTTAACAGGGTGGACCCCTGTTATCAGCCAATGTTATAATATATTTCTTTAAGATGTTTAAGAGGCCAATTGTTCTTACTGATTAAACCAATTGCCGCGAAATATCTTTATAGATTCTGGCGGTACTGTGCCACTCCCCCGAGCCGGCTTAGCAACCAATAACAGATGTACTCAAGTGATCCCCATGGCCCTAAACCATATCACACCTATTCATTGTTCTTTTCTCTAACATGAAAAATAAAACTATGAACAGAAGAAAGTAGAATTCACTTGTTGTAGATTCTATTTTTCTTGCCATGGAAATCAACTACGAAGTCTATCCAAACTGATAGAGAAGAAACCAATCCTAATAGTAGATTCTTCTGAATTTTCTCAAAACTTTAACCCATAATAAAATAACGTTTTTTTACTCCTTTTCTGTTGTCTAAGCAATGTCAGAAGCTTATTAGAATGCATAAGTTTCAAGCATAACTACCACAAACTATGGAAAACTTGTCTATAACATAACAAGCTGGATATCTTACACGTGAAATAACATAAGCTGAATTGCATTACGAGCATTCAACTGAATGTATCTCTACCAAAATTGAAGGAAAAGGCTACCTACATCAAATCCATTTGAAGAAAGGCTACCTGGAAGAAAAGCCATTTGATCCTCCTTCATAACTCAGACTGATAGAAGAATGGAACAAATGAAAACCTCGACCACTTAATCGGAAGCCTATTCAAAGAAAAACTACATGGAAGAGAGAATGTTTGAGGTATAAGGCATCCATCTTAGGGTGGATCTGAAAAACCATTTGAGATTTGTTGATGCATGGAATTGAACTCAACTAAATGGGACAACAGCCCCGAGCCTTAACCAACTAGCCATGGGACAATAAATCCATTATCCCTTTGCAAATACTTGGCTACAGTGATGCCTAGAGGGTAATACCATGAATATGGTAAGCTTTCTTATATTTATATCTTTGGTTGTGGACGTGGCAAATCTCCCATTAGGAATAACCATTCTTTCAAGTACGAAAGCTAAAATGCCTAAAACAGGTAGTCCTCACTCAAATCTACATGGCCCATCTCTGGATTTGAAAATCAACCAAATTGGTGCACTGCAAGCCTTGCGACTATAGCGAAAGGAAAAGATTGCCGAAACAGATCTCGAAGAAAGACCCAAAAGGATGAACAACAGTTTTCTGATAGACACAGTGTAGTCATAGCAACTTACTCATCCAAGTCCCATCGCTTTGATATGCCAGATAAGAATAACAAACAGGCAATGCCCTTTTGTTTTGGTTGCTGAGCAAGAGGTAGGAAGTGGAAGAAACGTAATGAGCAAAACCTGCCCATAGATGAACGATGGTTTTATTGGCGCCCGATTTGGGTTGCCCTCCAATGGAAACCTCCCAATTTTTTCTTGAAAACTCCCCCATTTTCCATGGAAACCTCTTCAATGCTTTTTGAACGATTGGGGAGCTTTCCAATATAGACAATTTGGGGGTGGAGGGGGGGGGGGTCCAAGGAAAATTGTGGAGGTTTCCTACAAAAGTTGGGAAGGTTTCTATGCCTTCAAGAGGTCATGGCTGTGCTCTTAAGTGCCGTATTGAATTATGTTATATGATTATACAGCCTACCAGCATACTTATTATTGCTAAGGTTTTTCCCTCGAAAACCCTTTCGGGGGGAGGTGGGTGTTCTAATCCTTACAGTAATAAGCTTGCTGCTCTCATTTTGTTTAGGTCCCATAGGCCAATTCGTCTCTCTGGACGATAAAAATTTTATTTTATTCTATTCTATTATATTAATTTGCACAATGACCAAGATTCATGCATTAAAGAAGCACAACCAAGATTCACACATTAAAGAAGCGCGTCGACTGAGATACACGTCAAGCTAATGTTCAAATTTAAATTTGAATTCATGAAAACCTCCTCAGATTTTCCTAGAAACCTCTCCAGTTTTCTTGGAACAACTTAGGGAGGATTTCAATTTGAGAAAGTTGGGGAGGTTTCCATAAAAAAAAAGGAAAAAAGAAAAATAGTCATTAATTTGCATGAACACCAAGGTTCGCGACTCCTCCCTCATTGACCTTAAGACGGTGGTGCCGGTCATACGTTGTTGATCATAACTGGAGATCCAAAACTCTATTTGAACTGAAATTTGGAAAACTTGTTACGTTAGAAAGCTCTCAGATAACTTTATGTGGGTATGTGATTTGCATATGATTGGATAATATTTTCATAGCAAAACAGCAGATTTCTGGCTTGAAAGGCGCTCGAACCCTAAGGCGATGGTGCTGGCCCGAACTCTGTTTCAGCTGAAATTTGTTGCATTAGAAATCCTTTCTCCTATACCTTCCTGTAGGTATACCATTTGCATATGCTTGAATAAGACTTCCATAACAAAACAACAGATTCTTAGCAACACCTTCACCTCCTTGTCTCCTTCAACCCCTTTGCTCCCCCTATCTTTCTAGACCCCTGCTATAATCATGACGACCCCAATGGCCCCATATTCAATCTCAAGTACGTGCATATTGATGGTGACGCCATCAAATCCCACAATTCCAGTCAGAGTCACCGGTGGATGGTAACATGACAGCCAACCAATCAAAGCCACCGCCAGACGACAACATGGCGGTCAGGCTTGTCTTGGGACAAATTTACCATGAAGAAGGAGACTTGCACAAAGGCTCAATCAATGAACTTGGGCCAGCAAGCGTATGGCCAGTACTGGAATCTAGCAGCAAGCCGCTCGCGCACACCCGATCAGGAACCTGCAGAGAGTTGGAAATAGATCCAAGTGATAGTTGAGTGTAATACTGCTCAGATTGCATGTCTGGCAAAAGAAATATAGTCCTCGGCGCCCAAAGCAACTGGCTACAGAGAAGCAACACGCTTCTGGCATTGAGACCTGCGTGCAACAGCTTGAGAATAGCCTCCGCTTAGTGGGAGTATGAAAGGCAGCAGGATAAGTTGAGTCTTGCTAAGCTACATGCCATCTGGACTCCCTGTCCACCAGCATTGACACCATGGCTCGCAACAAGAATGTTTTGAGAAGGAAATGAGCGCAAATGCATCCCACCTTCCGTCAGAAGCAGAGGAGACGTTGGCCACTGCATCCACCGAAGAAAATCGATCGCAGCATCAACACATCCAAACCCTCCAGGACAGGGTCGCCACTCCAGAGACAACATCGTCTCTTGGGAACATAAAAGTTGCCACCAGACTTCAGAGGTTAGAACAAAGCTTTATCGCATGAGATTTTGATATGTGAAAGCTACGCAATGCAATAGCTCATCGAGGGAAGGGCCTTCATGCTAATGCTCATGAGCAGCTACGCCATTGTATGCACGAATTGGAGAGGCAGATGATGCACCAGCAAGTGCTAGGCTCTCGGATTTAGGTGTAGCTAAGCCTGCTGCGGCTGATGCGTAGGATCTCTCATCCACAATGCATCAACCCAGACAAGAAAATGCTACTAAAAAATGAGCTCCCACATAGCCTCATAGCTCAGCAAGGCAGCACAAACAACCCCACTCAAGTCATGTAGGCTCAGGACTCCAAGGGCATCTTATTGTACCCATAGCCTTCACAGACATTGCAACGAAGCTCAGAGAGCAACAAGAGCAGCAGCGCAGATGCCACAATGTTGTGGTCAGATGCCTTAAGTAGTAGAGAACTGGTCCAGACCATGATCCTCTCCAGGATGAAGTTTCATGCGCCGGTGCCCGTTCTCAAAGCAACTCGCCTTGGTATTCAGCGCCTAGATAGGCCATGCATCGTGAAATTCACGGTGTCAGATACACTGGTGAGAGATGCTATACTCCACCAGGGGGGTGAAGTTGAATGGCACCTTGCTATATGTAGATCCGGACCTCACCCCATAGCAACATGAATCTCATCGACAACAGCTAGCTCGGGTCAGGGGCATAAGACGTAATGGAGGCGCCACTACTTTATACCAAGGCAAGGTGTGGGTTTTCTGCCTACCCCACCCTGAGGTCACAGAGGTGGTATCCAGATGGATGCTACCATTAGCTATGATGTTGCAACCCCTCGAGGTGCTGCCACTACTGTTGTTGCCCCACCGGTTGTTGTTGTTGTTGCTGCACCCCCCCGGAGTACTGCCACTGCACAAGTTGTTGATGCTACTGCAGCCTCTCGGGCCGCCGCTGCTGTTGGTGGTCCTGCACCGCCTGGGGAGGTTGCCCACCTACTGGTAATATTGCAACTTCGTTGGAGTCTACATTCGCCATCCCCAAATAGCGATTGTAATTGTGTATGATCTCCTGGAACTATTGGTGCTTTCCATATAGAAGGGAGATAGTTTGAACTTCATAGCAAGAGATATAGATTTTACCTTCCTTATAGAAATATCGGGACACGTTGGTAATAGGCTATCGGATCTGCCAGGCTATGTGCACTACTCGTTGTTCAATGAGTGTACATGCAAGCGGGGACATGGTGACATAGTTTGCTACTATCGGACTGCCTTGGCACCTTCAGTCACCCTCCACAAGACGAACATACATAGTCGTTACATGTGGATACGAGCGCAGAATCGCAGTGGAGACCCCCGTTTTGTGACAGCTTATTACTTCCCGCATACTGATTTTAAACTTCTATTACTACCACTTAGACATGGATATGTTGGACCCATATGTGCGATGCTAGTTGGAGACTTCAACGCACGCACTGGAATAGTTGATGAAGTTTGATCCCTTGGCTGAGGACAGATTACAACCTCGTTCGGCAGAGGCTTCCTGGCTCCATACATCAGATGGATAAAGCACATGTAGTCACTCGCTATGGAAGGCAGTTGCTTCAGATGTGCAGTATCTTTGACTTGGTTATCTGCAATGGCCGCGCATATTGGCCATCCTCCTCTGGCTTCACTTGTCAACATGAAAGAGGCGCCTACATTGTAGTCGATTACATGCTGGTGGCTGAGTAGGATTCACACCTTGTCACACACTTGCATGTCGGCACAAACAATAGAGATAAAGAGGTGGATTCAAGCCATCAACCCCTCTTCCTTTAGCTAACATGGCAGCCTATTCAGATCCTTGCCTAGATGCCCTTCGCTTGCCTCAGCTGTGCTTGGACTATGATCACGCAGAGTCCTACGTTGAGATGCTCATAGATGAGCTGCAACTCCCCACATTACAACAACAGACTGCCCAATTGATCATTGTACTCCTTACTGCTGCCGAGAGATGCTTGGGAGCTCCCGCCCACGAAGTCCTTCACGTGCAACAAGCTTTTCCTAGAATCGGTGGTTTGATGCTGAATGTAAAGAACTTAAATGCTTGCTTCAACTAGTCACTGGCCTTGCTTTGCGAGTATAAGCGATCAAACAATATCACACTTTTCTCAAATGCTTGGAGCCTTTAGTACATTGGGAGGCATTAGCAGAAATGTTCTACCTCCTTGATCATATTTTGGAGAAGAATAATACAGAAGCCATTGCACCCTACAGGGAACACTCTTTCGAACAATTGGTACAATACCTGATGCAACTTTATGATTCATTCCAAATTCGACACGAGGTACCCCCCACAGATGGGTCTACAACGAGTAATCACAGAGGCAGGGGTTGCTTAGGGCTTGCAGCGTCTCGCCAATGGCAAGGCTGCAAATCTGAACAAAATGCAGGCAGAGTCGCTCAAGTGGACAGGGCCACACATCATCCCCCTCCTAACCGGGTCATTCAATAGGGCACTTCAGGAAGGCTTTCCCCAAAGTCGACCATCAACAGAGTAGTTCTATCTATAAGGCAGGAGATCCTTCACTGTCCAGCCAACTATCGCACGATCATATCCAACTCGATGTTTGTAAAACTGTTGGCTAGTGTATTGGAGCAGCAATTGATGACATGAGTAGAGTAAACAGAGGCTTGAGTCCTTACACAGCTAGGGTTTTGGCCCCAACACTAATCATATTTTCATCTTGCGGGACTTGATAGAAGATAGCAGAAATTACTAGAAGGACCTATATTGTTGTTTTGTTGACTTTGCAAAAGCTTTTGACATGGTTCCCAAGGAGAAGCTATGGGAAGGATTGACTCAGTTAGGAGGCCCTCTAGAGTTGCAGAATTGCGTACCGGTTGTATGGAACATACCCAGCCTAAAAACCACTGTCATATCAACTTGTAAATAGTAGTATTGGGGTCTGCCAAGGATGCCCACTCTCTTCAACATTGTTTGGCCTCTATATTGATCAGCTAGAGAGTTGGCTTATTCAGGAAGGGGGCGGAGGGGCTCAGATCCTGCACCATATTGTTGGGCAGCTCATTTATGCCGACGATGTAGACCTCTTAGCTTACATCCCAGCTGCAATATCTGGATGCTCTAGACACTTTCTATCAGGCCAATGGAATGTGCATGAATTTGGCTAAGACTAAGATGCTTCTCATTTCGTCTTTACATCAACCAAGAGCGCCTTCTTTCACAAGGTCAGAATGTAGAGGTTGTGCCCACCTACCACTACCTGAGATGTTCAATACTATCATATTTTGGAACACTTCTATCTGGCAATGAGTGGCAGCAAGCTGGAAAGCTCTGTATGTAATGCAGAACAACAACAGTTACAAAGCAGAGCTTTATGACTGGGCTCATCAATCGCACTTGTTTAGGGTCTTGGTGAAGCCTGTTATTCTATATGGGGTGGAAATGTGGGGACCAGTGGTATGACTTGCTACTTGGAATGCCTTGGAGCAGGTTCAAAAGGCTTTTCTGGCCCGGACGCTTAGAGTTAAGCCCATGGTGTTGTATCAGATACTTTTGCAGGAGTTTGGTTTTTTCCTTTACAGTGGTCGACAATAGACCTCACCTCATGCGACCTCATGTACTTTCAAAAGGTGGTTAGTATGGGTATCACTCGCCTCCCATACCTCACCTATGCCATGGCAATGATTCCACAATGCATGTTGAAAAAAGAGGCAAGATAATTGGCTTTCCAAATAGAATGTGCAGGAGCACAGAAGCAAAAATGTTGAAATCATGGAGGATCACAATCACTGCAACTAGTATCTCGATGCATGCTTCCTCGGCAAGCTTTGGGATGTTGGGGCTTCAACACAGATAAAATCTGCACACTATAAGAGCTAGATCAATCCCATGCTTGAGCACGGTGCATAAGAGTACCTTCTGACACATTTAAATCTGAAAAAATGCAGACTCATTGCATTCCTTCATATAGATGCTCATGCCCTCCGAATTGAGGCAGGTAGATGGATTCGAGAAGCGCATGCTACATCAGTGTTGCCAATTGGAGTTATTGAGGACGCATCAACGCGTGCTACGCATTGAGTTGATTCTTCTGACCAACCACTCCATGTGATGCTACACACGGCTTCAGTGGGGATGCTGGGATCATAAATTTAGGAGGTGATGGATATATGCATCCAGTTATGTCCTCCAAACACTCCATTGATATGTATCATTGTACAGTTTGTCAGCAGGCATAAGCATGCTACGGTGTACCTTAAAAAGTATTATTTAGGGACCATAAACCCAACACTGGGTACTGGGTACTTGTTTAATGTCTCAATAACTAATAAGTGTTCGATTGGATGCATTCATTTTATCCTCCAACGATGTTGTCTTCACTCTAACCTTGAATAATAACATGCTTTTGACTTTTATTTTGAACTTTTTGAATTAGTTTTAATGAAAAGAACAAAGAAACGGTACCCAATCCTGAAGTACCTAGTGTAAGTACTTTGGCAGGTTCCAAAAATGGACACCTGTAGCATGCTTATGCCACAGCATACTTATTACTACTAAGATTTTTCCCTCAAAACCCCTTCTGGGCAGGGGTTTTTTAATCCTGGGCAGTAATATATATGGTGCACTCTTTTTTTTTTTTTTTTGGTCCCATAGGCCTATTGGTCTCTGTGGATTATAAAAACAATTTTTATTCAATTCAATTAAAAAGCACGTCCATCGAGGTGCATGTGAGTATAGAATACAAATCCATATAATATTTATAAGACCTCACATTTTGAGTTTCTCGTCTGTTCATCAAGTATACTCTTCATCCATGATTCATCCACTCATTGTGAGTTCTTTGTTAAGTATACTTCCATCCACAATTTCATCTTTTGTTCCTTTGGTGCATGTATTGGAAGTTGAAGACAATATCTCCACTAATTCAGTTCCATATGATTCAGAAGAAACTGTAAGTGATTTTTCTTTTGAGAATGTGGTCAATGCTACATTTTTTGAGGGATGTAACACCTAGTCGTAATTATGATCAACTGGATGAGGAAGATTCAATTTGATAATATCCACCTATTTCTTCAATCAAGTCTACCATTGAAACATATCCACCTGAAGTGCCCTGCCCTCTGCATCTCGAATGGGACCCAAGCAAAAGAAACCATCCGCCAACACAAGCATCAACAAAGCCATGTGAACATCACAACTATCTGAATCCCTCTGATGTGGCGCATCCATAGGCGAGCCTCTACACATGATATTGAACATGAACTTATTGCAATCATTAGAATCATATATACAGAAAGTAATGGGGCACAGATATGTCCCCGGGAAACCACCTAATGTGTGTATATGTTTCTTCATGTATAATTGTACAGCTTGATAACAGTCTTATTGCTGCCATGATTTTTCCCTCAAGAACACTTCGGGGCGAGGGTTTTTTAATCCGAGCAGTAATACGCTTGCTGCCTCTTGTATTGGGTCCTACAGGCCGATTGATATCCGTGGGCGATAAAAAACAATTCAGTTTAAATTAATTCAGTTACAAAGTATAAAAGGAATTGGATCATCTTCTTGAACGAGGTTCACCCCTCTACATCTACCTCGCTCTTCAAAACACAAGCAAAAGAATGATCAACTACCAAATTAAATCAGTATTCCTAATTTTGCATAGAACACTTGCTTTTATCCTGTTTTTTTTTTCTCCATTTGTTTTCTATTCGTGTGTTATATTACAGCAAAATCAGTATCTGCATACCGAAATTATTCTTTCGAAGAACTCCAATCCGTCGAACTCAGATAAATGCGGGTATGAAGACCTTGCAAGGCGCTACCATGACCACCCAGAATTGCATCCAAATTTTGATGACTTGCAAGAAATAAACGCCTCTTCTGGCGAAGCAACATTAACTTGATTATGTAAATACACAAAACAAGCAACGAGAAATGAAACCTTTAGAACAAACCTCTAGCTCAAAAACAATATCAAGAATTCAAAATGAGACATAGCAGAGCTTTTGCCAAAAGCATATAACTTGTAAAAGAAAGGCATAACTAAAATCATAACAAGCGCAAAACTATCATCAAGACTCCAAATCAAGCAAAAAGATGACAGATATGCCTGTGAAGAATTCCGGCTATGTGAACCAGTATTCAACCCCAGAAGAGCCATGAAAGCGTCGCCGCTGCAGCATTTCCACACCACAGCCCTGCACCTGTCCAACTCCACTTTCATAGGGGGCCTTTTCTCCGGATGATGAAGAACCCACCATACCCCTTCTCTTCAACCGTTAGCAGAGTTGATTGGTCGTCAACTTCTAGAGATGCATCCGATCCTTCTGCTATTAGAGATCCTTCTTCTGCTTCCAGAGATGCATCTGATCCTTCAGAGGGTTGTTAGAAGAGGATCTGCCATCGCTCCTCTGCTTCGCTGCCTTTTGCGGCCGCCGAAACTGGAGACTACATCTCCACTCTCCACCTGGCTCCCATGAATCCACCCTGTTCAATCGTCACTAACTCCACTGAAATCCAAAGAAGTCCACAGCCGTCCGCAAGGTATATTTGCATTTATTCTACAATCGAGGCCATCTATTCATCACATCCTAAAATCTGCCTAGAATTGCCCCTACGGGCCACCAAAAAATTGAATAAGGAAGGAAGCATATTTTAACGTCGCGCCACAAAGGCAACATCCAATGGACATGCGACGGCACAGTACAAAAGAGGACCGAAGTCCTTAAACAGAACGGGGACCGAAGTCCTGGAACAGTAGAATTGGGCCAAAGCCCGTGAACAAGTAACAGAAGGACCGAAGTCCCGGAGCAGCAAACGTCAAACTTCTATGCTTACATGTTTACAGTTTAATATGTTCCATTATATATCTAAGAATACCCCAGCCATGGATCTTGAGGCCACTGGTCACGAATGATCGCAGCCCCTCCCCTGTAAACCGCCCATTTCCGTTGTGACCTCGCTTCTCGCACTCTGCGAAGCTCCTCCCTCCGGCTACTGAGCTGAATTAGCGTAAGGTCTTCCTGTACAGAGAATAGAAGAATCGAATCTTGCCAAAAAAAAAAAAATTTATGTACGTGCAAATGATTAAATAAAGGATAAAATATGCGATATACGATTCACAATGTGCAACAAAGTCCTAGGACTGAACGAAACAATCCTGTTCAAATTTAAAAGTTTCGGTCCACATGAAATACTCTAGAATATATGGCCGGTCCAAAAATGGCGTATAAGGATTTGAACCGGTTGAAACCACAGGTCCTAGGATTTTTTCTAGTTATATTTTACACTACTAGGATTTTCTTACTAAGCTGCCTTGTAACAACCATCTCCAAAACATTTTATCATCATACTACATGCACCGCTTGCATGCAAATCGAGGCGAGAAAGAAAGGGGCAAAATCGTAATAGCCAAGCAAGAAGCCATGGCAAGTTCGTTTTCTACATTTCTATCTGTCTGCCAGGGATGAAGAGATGTTTGCAAATTCGACAGCGACAAATTTTTTCCTTTTTTGCAGATCCGGCACATTTTTTTCTCTGGATCTAGATTCCAGAATTTGAGTCTATAAGGATGGTAAGGGTTTATGTAGGTAAGAAGAAATTCATTGCTCTAAATGTTGCTAATGGTAAATAGAGGACTCTTGGGTTTAGTAGTATCAGAATACCCAATGATGAAGAGGTATTGGAAGAGGTTTAGTAGCATCAAAATACCTAATGATGAAGAGGTGTTGTAACTTTTGTTTAAAAAATCTTTCGGATGTTCCTAATGGGTTTTGTAACAGAAGGGCCAATCTGGTTTAAATTAATTTATATAAACATATATAAAGCTTTTTTCCTATTTAGAAAAAAAGTTTGTTACTGTATACGAAATTAGAAGGAAGGAACAAGAAGTTCCTTTGCAACAACAAAACCTAAAAGGTCACTATATCTAATTGGGCCACATTGCAGGAGGGCGCCGTCACCGTTTTGGCGCCCTTTGTCCTCGAAGGTTTAGGGTTTTGTCAGGTAACAGGTTTAGGTTTTATGGTGCGAGGACCAGATCTTCAGGTTGCGGCAAGCTTCCCTGCTTTTTGGAGAGGATTCATATATTTGTTGGATTTAGGGATCTGGTTAGTCTGCACTCTGTCGATGTCCCACGATTTTTGTGAAATATGTCAGGGTTATGGGATGAAGTCCGGTGGGGATGGCTATATGTATTGCATACACTGCGGAACACAATCACAGAACTACCAAGAAGAAGCAATGGAAACTTATGATACTGGAAGGATTATTGCTCGCCATCATGATTTGAATCGTAAGGAACAGCAAGATGCCATCAGGAAGCTTGGTGAATCATCTAGCATGGACAGAGATAAATTATTCCGAATCTTATCCCAATCTCAGAACCCAGAAGAGGATGCAGAGGCTAAAATGCAGGAAGAAATAAGAAATACTTTAGCTTCACAGTATGCTACAAACGATTCTGTTAGGTTGTGGACAGATGAGCAGTTGTTGGTTGGTACCCGTAGTTTGGAGGAAAGATTAGCAGATCATATCAGGCTGGTTTATGTCGAAGGATTGGATAAGATACTTAAATGGCAATGCGAAACTCTTGTTTTGAGATTTGGTGCCAGTCCGCTTATATGCTCCATCATGCCTTCAATTTGGTTACCCTTTTTGCAATCCACTTGTGTTTTTGAGGTTTCTTGGCCCCAAGAAACTGTTTTACTAGAAGAAAGGTTTTGCAAACCTAAAAAGAAAAAAGTGAATGATACTGGTGGAGCACGAGCTCCTGAAGTTCCAAGCACTCGAAAAAGAAAACGAGGTATGCTATGGCTTGCATGCTAGTACTCATTTTTCTTTGTCCTTTACATAATGTGTTTATTATTCCAGGAAACAGTAGATCCAAGAAAGTTGATAGAAAGGATGGACAGTTGGAAACCACTGGAGCAGAAAATGATAATGAAGAAGATGAAGAGTTGAAAAGCAAGAATGCTGACAGTTGGGTTCCTCGTACTGCCAATGGGAAAAAGCTTACAAAGGTATGGCATCTTGCCTTAAAGGAGAGAATTCCGTTGGACATTACTTTGGCAATTTGTTATCTGATCTGTTACATTGCGCGGGAACCTGTTTTGCCAATAGATATAACAAAGTGGGCAACTGAAGGCACCCTACCCTACTTGGCTGCATATAAAAAAATTGAGGCCAAAAGATTTTGTGGGGAAAACATTCTTTCTAATACATATTGTAGATATTTGGAAGTAAATAAATTCTTTCAACCGAGCTATATCAATAGCCCAAGGGTAGTGGAGTTAGTGGCTGCCAAGATAGCATGTCGATTAAATTTACATTTACCTCCCATAAATTTTCAAGATATATCAGCCCGTTATTTGCGGGAATTAGGATTGCCTTTTCAAAAATTAGTCCCGTATGTCTCTAAGCTTTTCGACTGGCAAATGCCTGATGGGTTTTACCTTTCTGCGCGTGATAAAGCTATGTCATCTCACATTTATGTGATGGCTTTTGTAGTCATAGCTATTAAGATTCTGTACAAGGTGGATGGACGGTGGCACAAAGTTTTGTTTGAGAATTGTGAT
>JAANSK020069909.1:0-16750 GCA_011763485.2 Isoetes engelmannii | reverse complement strand
AACCTTAGTCATATTTACGATCTTCTATATAAATTACATTACCAACATTTATCATCTTTACACTTTGTCATTTGCTTAACTTAAGAATGATTATTGCCCTCATAAATGGCATGACTCATATGTAAACCTTATGGAAACGATTAGATGCTAGTGAATATGCTCTCCTACTTTGCCACTCTCGTTTCATGTGGGAGACATTTTTAACTCTTATAATAGTTTATTTACCTCAATCATTCAATTGTCATATGAATGCTTCCGGACGAGATTGCTTGACCAACATTAATCATCTTTAGCTTTTGGTCATTTGCTTAACTCTACAGCAATCTGTGGACTATGGAACTATGGACCAAGAATTGTTGGTGGTCGTGAAATTACACACATGAATATTGTGCTTCTTATTATAGGCAGTTAGGCCTACCAATTATTCTCGTCCTACACTAACATTTACTATTGTCGTACTTTCACACTCCCCCGTGAAGCAAGAGGAAATTTTTAGTTCTTCAACTTATTAAATTTTCACATGGATCCTTCAAGGCCAAATTGTATATGACCGACATGAATCATATTAACACTTTTGTGTGACATATTTTAGACTAAGTGTGCCCTAGACTACCTCAGTCATCAGATCCATTGATCCTGCCCAGATCATGTATTGGCCTCTCATAGATGCCTCTCGTTCCAACTATGGTCTTTAACGATTGGGGGTGCCTATGCTTTTGAAATTTCAAATATAGTGCATCTGGAACATAAAAAATAGAAACTTGAAGCTCTACCAGAATAATTCAATGTTCCAATTAGAATGCCTTGACCAATACAACCAGCGAGATAACGTGGTTATCATTTCTAGTGGGTCCATGTATTTTTGGATTGCCCCTTATTAAGGGGCAATTTGTTAAGGGCAGAGTAGGTTTGGGCAGCTTGAGGTTTATTCTGAGCATATCTAATCCTTTAACGGCTAAAATTACTAGTTCATTACCAACAGTGAAAAAGTTTTCAGTATTTTTTAAATATGGCAATGGCAAAGGTTTTTGGCTATTGTAGCGCCGAAATTTTTTAGGTCCGCCGGTATTCTCATTTTATTTTACGAAAATAGTTATACCAAGCTCCCAATGGTTCTTCCTCCTAATATCTCGTTCTAATGTTATCTTGCTAGGGAGAATAGAAATTAGAAACAGAAGATTTGTACATCAAGGCAAGAATTTTACTTGACTTTCAATGTAGGTTTATTCTTGGTTCTAGCAATGCATTATCCACTCAACAACTGTCCTTCTTAACACTCAAATGTCCAGCAGATTGCATCTTTCTCCAAAAAACAAAGAAAGTAGATATAGAACAAATGTGATTGTCTTTTCTATACCATTTTATATTGGAAAAGTTACCAAAATACTCTTAAAGTTTGCAAAAATTACCAAATTGCCCTTAATATTTGGCATTTTGGAAAAACTGGCAATAACTTTTTTGTGATGATCTAAATGCAAATGCAGTCTTCAAATGAATTGTAGACAACGATGAGATCTTTCCAACGAGCATAAGATTGCCTAAATGGGAATTGATAATGTAAAGTTATGCAGTTTTAAATTCATGAAAATTTTAAACGCAGAAACAATCATAACTTGAGATTGCAATATTTAAATCATGTGATTTTATACTTGATGAAAAGGTCTCTTCTTCTCTTCAATTCATGTGAAGAGTACATTTGCATTTAGATCATCATCAAAAGTTATTGTCATTTTTACCAAAAAGCCCCTCGATCGAGGGGCAATTTGGTAATTCTTGTGACATATTGGCATCACTATATGACTATGAAAGTATCTGCATAATTACTACATAAAATGGTCGAAATCGAGAAGGTGAAACATGTTGTATATGACATAATAATAGAAATAGAATAGAATAGAATGTATTTTATCGTCCACAGAGACCGATTGGCCTATGGGACCCAAACAAAGAGAAACAGCAAGTGTATTATGGCCAGGATTAAAAAACCCCTGCCTCGAAAGGTTTTCGAAGGCAAAACCTTGACAGTGATAAACATGATGGTATACGATACAACAAAATGTAGTCATGACCCAGGTGGGTGGAGCCGAGTCCGTGCACCCATGACCTCCTGAAGTTATGACGCAACGGTTGAATCTGTGCTCAACAAGAGATGCAACAGCTGTTAGGCACTACCAGGTGAGGATATTGTGCCCAAATCTGTTCATCTGAGCGGCATGCTTGCAGAGCATGATGCTCGTCCTCAATAGCCCGTTGGTGGCAGCACTTGCAAATCCTGTCCTCGCCTGCTTCCCGAGCACATCGTCCCGTTTCAATAAGGAGGTGATGCCCACCAGTGCGGAAGGAAGCTATCAGCCTGCACTTTTTCATGGGCAAAGGGGTGCGCAAGTACCTGTACGTGGGAGTCACTTCTACGTCCTGCCCTTGATATGTGAACGAAGGTGGCCTTGGGTGGCAAGAGGATGATATGAGCAGGACCTTAGTTTCAGCCAAGTTAACTCGCATCGCATGCATGTGTAGTCACAGAATGTTCAAGAGCGTTCAGGTGGCGCTACATGTCTTCGTGGGTATGAGCCAAAAGATCCACATCGTTAGCGTATATGAGTTGCCCGACAAGGTGGTGTAGTAGCGGGGCTCTTATCCCTCCGTGCTCGGCCAACCAATGCTTCAATTGGTCAATGTACATTATAACAAGAGAAAGACCATTTAGCGACGTCTATAACAACGTCTGGCGAACGTCTTATGACATCGCCCAGATGTCGGCCAGACGTCCCTAGAGACGTTGCACGCGAAGTGACACAGACGTCGCCACAGACATCCCACACACGTCCCGTAGACGTCGCACGCGACGTACACATCGACGTCTGGCCAGGACGCCACGTGTACATGCCACTTAGTCGTGCCACATATTTGGTCCATGTGTGCATGCCACGTGTCCAGCTGACGTCGCATGAGACGTGTACTGGCCACGTGTGCATGCCATGTGGTGGAATACATGGCGCGACTGCGTGGCATGTACGCGTGGCGTCCTTGTTAGTTGACATCGCACGCGACGTGTACTGGCCACATGTATACGACATGCGTCGCGCCACCTGTACATGCCACGTATCCGGTCTAGGTCACACACGACGTGGAAGGTCTGCCACGTGTACATGCCACGTGACATCGTACAGGCCAAGAAAAGAAAAACTTGAATTTATTGTTGCACTTGGATACAAGTAATTTAATTTTGACGAATACGCTGAAATTGGATACATATAATTTAATTTTAAAATTTATAACACTAAGAATACGAGTATTCACGGATTAAATAGGTTCTAGTATATTCTTACCCATCTCTAGACCTATAGTCACTTGAGTATCAATTTAAAGTGGTATATTGCAATATATCATCTTCTTCATAAATTTATCTCCGCATTCATCTTCATGTCCCCATTCTTTATATTCATCTTCTCGAATTCCAGATTCATCAAACCCAAATTTTCCCTATTCACAATCGTGAGCCTCAGACCACGGTAGGGAGAATTTGGGTTTGAAGCCCATAATCTGGAATTCAAGAAGATGAATAGAATGGGACATGAAGATGAATATGAAGATAAATTTATGAAGAAGATGAATATATTGCAATGTGGTATATTGCATTTACATTTTGGAATAAAAACAAAACGACTCATTAAGGGGAGCATCTACCCTTTTAGCCTTGAGTTTTCAAAATAGGCTTATGATCTACTGCTTCCTATAAAAAAATATAATACAATGTTAACAAGACATTCACGTTGTTCCTAGTCCTAGAATTACATAAATCCCACGTACTCTGGCGTTATAACATAGGAAAGTTCCTTCGTCGTATAGTTGTTGATACAGGTAAGCAGCGCCCCTTTCGGTGGCTAGCACTATTTGTTCCTTCGAAGGGGGGGAACCCGTATAGATTTTCCTGGACCAATACAACTAATATTATCTAATGTCGTTTGAAATTGTCATTACAATTAATGCGAACTGAGAGTATAGCACTTAGTGTCGCATAATACATATAATAGATTTGAATTCCTCCATTATCCATAAAGAACTATTAACCTTTGCGCAAGCGTGGTGTCTAGCATTTTTTTAATCTTATTGGAAGCTCTCCAATGGATACTCCCGCTGGTAAACAGATCTTCACTTTGTAAGTTATGCCCATATGATTACTACTTGCTGATTTGCAACAATAATTAATGCTGTGTTTTATATAAGTAAAGTGGGGTTTAGTCCTCAAATATGCCCCTTAAGGACGAAAAATACAAATGTTATTTGGGGCAAATTCATGAAAATAGAAGCTTGCACCTTCCTTGGCAGAGTTGTTTTAGGATTTTTCTATCAACAGAGTATACAGAGTATGCTTAAGGAAAACTACTTATCTGTTACCATTTTGTGCGTCATTCGTCCCCCGGGGGATCCACCTTCTTGATAAGGGATTTGCCACCTGCATGTATGGGGTGACCAAAAAACCCCTATATACACCATTTTTCAAACTTAAAACCCCTACCATACAGTATTTGAATGTTGCTTCAAACATAACCCCTTTCGGTTTTATACTTCAAATCATCATTACAAAACACCTCTCATACAATCAAACATCTTTTTCCATATTCTCAAATGCAATGCACAATATCATCGTTGTTTCTCTAAATACAATTCATACATCTGATAGTATATGCCAAAGTAGAAAACTTAGCTTAAGTTCCTCTCCATATACATTTCAATTCAGGTATAACTAGAATGACAAAGAAGTTTGGATTGTGGATTCTGTGTATCATACAGTTTGATTCTCTGCCAACTATCCCTCCCCTTTATGTACAAGGACTTAAGAGAAAAATAGTACTTTTTTCCGTATGCATACATACGTGGAAGCCCTAAAATGAACCCCTCCAGGTGATTGCACGTGGCTTTTGGAGGGGCTTATAGGTGACTCCCCCTTGCTTCGTCCCGGCCTAGTCAATGAATCTGCAAATCCACAGCTAAGCATGTGCTAAAACAGTCGTTATTGTCACGTCCATATGACTTATCTCATCATGATGCTTTACAAATTGCATCTGTTCGTGTAACCTGGTGAGTAGGGGCATCCACGGCTTTGAACCCGCTAGAGGATTAAGGCTGCCCTTACGTTGATACACATTGGAAAGTGTTTTTCTAGCTCCAGTTATATATTACAGTTAATCAGTGCATTGTATATTTTGTTGAGAAGAGACAAATCTATTCAGATTTACTTCCATGAATGTTTCACCTCAAAATTTGTATAGGACGAGCTGCAAGTTTACAAAATAAGTTGAAACATGACATATTATAAAACATGCATCCAGACATACATGTGCAACAATTACATGCAAAAGCCAACACCGAGTAAAGCAACGATAGGAATGCCTACTAGATCCAGTTTGCCTCCAAGGAGGAAAATCGGAGGATTATAAAATGTTTAACTTGATGGAATTGTATTTATATTAGGGGCATGAGCGCAGTTTCTAAGTGCTATTTAATCAAAGACGTTTTTTTTGTTCTTCTGAGTGGGCTGGAGGTTTGATTCCTCCTCCACATCGAGCAAAGACGCCTCTACCAGGGTATCCCTGCCACGTGGATGGCATCGAAGACCCCATGTATTAACCATAACCATTGTTATAGGGATAATTTTAACCAATTAAATTTTGGATCAATCTTGCAGGTGCAATCGAAAGTCTCAAACTGCGAGCGAAAGAACCCAAATGTCTATTTTTCCTCGTATTTTCCTCATAGGCTACTTGGTTGTTCGCTGGCGGATACTTCTTGCAGCGTGCGACCAATCAGCAGCGTGCAAACAGACGGATACCGTTAAGTTGGTTGGCGGAGTGAGTGAGCAGCATGGATCTGGTAAGGGATGCGCGAGCGGTGCAACTTCGGGGTCATCACGGCAAATTTCTGACGGCAGAAGACGACCATCTAACGGTGTCACAAGATCGTCAGTCAGATAACCGGATGGCAATATGGGCAGTGGAGGCAACTGAAAACAGTAGCAGAGTAAGATTAAGGAGCTGCTTCGATTCTTATCTCACAGCATCCGACATACCTTTCCTGCCCGGAATGCCAGGCAGAAAGGTGATCCAATCTAGACCCAGAAAGTCAGATTATGGCCTGGAATGGGAAGTTGTGGTCTTGCAGGGTACCCATATTGTGCTAAGAGTTTCAAGTGGTAGCATGTTGTGTGCTAATTGTAATCTTCCTCCTTGGAGGAATTCCATAACACATGATTTCTCTACTCATGTAAATAAGGAATGGTTTGTCTGGGAAGCTAGCATCGTCGACCACCAACCTTCCATCTCCATCCTAGAGGTAAGATATGGTCTATGTGAACAATAAAATCCAATTCAATTCAATTCAATCAATTTTGTTATGGAGCTCCCATAGGCCAATTGGCCTCCGTGGACGATAAAAAGTTCTATTCTAAATGCATGGTCTCTTATTTGGTGAGATTAAGTTCAATATTAGTTATGGAAGCCCAATAAAATACCTTCCTCATTATCAAATGTTTTGCTATAACTTCAAGTGCATATCATTTTGCAGACTTCGACCCTCGCGCCTCCTCCTTTTGACGGCCGTGTTGTGTTTTATATTATAGCTGAGAGTGAGTCTGACGTTGGACTCTCTAGCAATTGGAACTACATTTTATTTAGAGGTAGAGACTTGGAGCTGCTTACTGATCGCATACGTAAAGAAATTGATTTGGAGGAGAATATTACTATTTGTACGCGTCATCCTTCAACCCCCAAGCTATACCCTCTCAAACTTCAATTGCCACCTGGCAATTCCCCCATATATGTAGTTGCCGTCAAGGAATCTTCTATTCGTAAGTATCTCATAACATGGTGTTTTATTCTCGTATTTGGCATTTCTTGTTATTATTTTAATCCTTTTCTGCACTGCAGTGGAAGTGGATGGTTCTCTCACTTGGAATAATAGGCAACTTGCTCTTGCAAATTAATTCCTTTTGGCATCATCTTCTTTGGCAGATAAAAGATCCTTTGTTTCATATCTTTCATATTACATTTGTCGGAATGAAGATGATAGGAATCTCTTTGCATTTACTTTTGTATGTCTTTTCTTATTTAAACATGTTTCTTTACTATGGTTAGTTGTTTGATAGGAATTCGTTGAAATCAAGACGTTTCATTGAGTCTAAAAAATGTAAAAATCTCCCCCCAATCTATGGATTGCATCCCAATGGGCTTTCAAAGAGAAGTAATTGTTGGGGAGGAGTTCATTCCTCTTAATAGTGATGATTTCAATTTGGATATAACTAGGTGACTTCCTCTCAGGACGCAAGTAGTGTCTCAAGCCCCCTGGAGGGGTTAGCTATGCTATCAGTACTCCCTATAAGGGAGCCATGATTATCTTAGTCATCCTACATGACTAGCCAAGGACCTCTCTTCAAAGAAGATGGATAAATGACCCTCCTTAGTAACTTTCTATTAGAGAATGCTTTGTAGATTTGGGCATAAACACATCATATGCAAGCAAATAAAAAGTAACGGGAGGGAGAAAAAACAACAAAAAAAAACCATCTCCAAAGCATCCCCATCAAGAAATGGCAACAAGGTCCACTCTATTACCTCAAGCTTACAACTATAAATGCCCTTGTTCAAAAAAGTTATTAATCTCTGCGATTTCTGCACGAGCAATTAGCATCTTGGCTTGTTTTTTACAAGCAATTAGCATCTCCAGCATTCGGATCTTTACGCCTGCATCACCGCTCTTAACTTTAATCCTCGGTTTCTATAATTCCTTAACTTATTTCTCTGTTTTGCTTTGTCTTCTTCATTCAAACAGCTTACCCTACTACGGCTGTGTCAAAAATGCATTCTTGAGAAACTAATAGTTTTTTCAGCTCCACCAGAGCAACCTGTTTCATGAAATGTAAGCTTTTGGAATCTGAAACCTGAAATCCCTTGTAGGTTTTGTTTCATTCATTTTGCCCCAAATTAAGTCAAGCAACCCTTATGCTTTAGCATCTTGTTTACAAATATTAACAGTCATAAGGTTGTGTTGGGGTTGAATGTCAAAACAGAAAAAATTATTTCTCCTCTGTGGAGCTTGGGTTACGTTATGTGGACAATTTGAAAGCAACATCAACATTCTATTTCAAAGCTCTTACTTGTTCATCTTCCCGCTTATTACTTTGACATTAAACAATGATTTTATGTCCTTAGTCACTATAATGCGTCCTTTAAACAAGAAAGTTGTGTGGAAGTATCTCTCGTTTTGGTGGATGATCAAATTTTTCCACTACTTTAATTTGTACTTTACTGCATCATTTTGTTCTTGCACACGGGCAAGAGATGTCTCTCTTGCAGCTTCATCCTAGTAGCACATTATCAAATAAAACATGTACTTGTTGAAGATGACTCTTTTGGTTTCTTCTCCTTTCCCTTTTTTCCTTTAACATATTTTCTCTCTCTTTTCTTATCTAGAAGCAGCCGTAATCCAACATAAGACAACAAAAAAATGAGAGCTCAGATATTGATTCAAAAGAATGTGTGGATACAAAATTGTATGCCAGCATTGGCAAAACCCTTTGCCACAAGCTGTTTCCAGAGTTAAAAACGACGAGTGTCAAGAAGGAACAGCTTGGGCAATTTCTAATCGGCTATTTTCAGTTTTTTCAGACCACTTCACCCCTTTCAACATAGCAACCCTTTGATCAAGTGGGACAAATCCTTGAAATGTAACTGCCGCTATTTCTGCCTTATGCAAAAGAAGGACACTTGCTCCAAGATCTGGTCCGTGCACTTCACCAGTTAAAAGAAAGCGCACGGGCATGAATAATCTTTTCCCCTACAATATGCTTTGGGTTTTAGGATATCCAGTTGCACAAACTTTAAATTCAAACTTCAAACCACACTAACAAACTATTAATTTGAAAGAAAGCGATAATATATTCTATAAAACAGCATGATCCACTGACCTTTCTGTTTAGATGCTTTCCTAGACCTTTGACCCATGTTTGCCAGCCCTCAAGACCACCTTCAAGGGCTGCACGAATTTCTCCATTATCATATGCAGTAATAATGCTTTCAGCTACTTCCATCAAGTTGTCGTTTAATAACTTTTTTGCTTCTACACTGTACTCAATATATTACAAAATGTCAGCAGATTTAGAGTTCGATGTATTCACATCCACATGCAGAGTAAAACTCATATGCAACAATATCTAGCATTACCATCTGGTCACGCACATCCGGAACATCTGGGCATTCGTTATAAAGGCAAATAGTTTATGACTAGCGTTCTATTGTGATGCTTGAGGACATTAATCTTCCAAGCTTAAATAATACAAGGAACAGAACTTTAAGCTAAGATTTGCATCACCTTCCTAAGGCTTCTATAATATGGTAGGAGAGAATTTGCGATAAGACTTTGCCAGAGTCTTCAACAATGTCTACACCTCCTTTAAGCAGCTC
Organism: Isoetes engelmannii; assembly: GCA_011763485.2. Classification (NCBI taxonomy): domain Eukaryota; kingdom Viridiplantae; phylum Streptophyta; class Lycopodiopsida; order Isoetales; family Isoetaceae; genus Isoetes; species Isoetes engelmannii. Next base: position 7,292 of record JAANSK020069909.1, on the reverse strand, counting down.
AACAGCATCCTGATAATGAAAAACCATTCCAGAGAATCAATGACATTGAAGACATTTAAGGTACCAAAAATTAACAGAGCATATTAATACCACAACAAAACTTGGTTGAATACTAGACTCACATTTACAAATGAACCTTTTGGTTCAGAAAGAATTCCTGCTTTTACCCAGCAATCTCCAAACATCTCTGCAAGTTTATCACTTGAAAGCAGCCGTAAATGCTGTCCATTTGTCCACCTGCAATAGAAACAAAACTCTATGGCTGTGATATACACAACTTTGTGAAGTTGGTGGAGAGAATAAATAGGCACAGGAGCCAAAAGGAACAGCTGGAAAAATGTGGCGCACCGTAGTTTTGTCTCGTCAAATATGGCTGCACTTTTTGTTATGCGATCAATTGTAAAACGCTTAACTGCCATAGAAAAACAAAAGAAATTTTGTCACTCCACAAATTAATAAGCTTACCTGTATTGAAAGCAGTTAAGCCTACAAACTCAAAGACTGCATGTACCATTTAGCCATGCATGAAAATAAACGGGGGCCAAGGTTTTGGTTGGAGCCAATGTAGCCAGCATTTACAGGACCTTCAACAATGCTTTATCTTCCAAGGGCCATTCACCTTTGCATCGATGGCAGGCACAGAAAAGAGTAGGACCTTGGTATCGTTTAACATGTTTGTGAATGCTGTGCAAGACCTGGCTGTTGAGACATCTTCCAAGGCTTTTCGTTTTCAATACTGTTCAAAAGAAAACCTTCACTTCAAAGTTTTGATTTCATGCTGAGTTGCCATGGTGTATGATACAAGACTGGGGAAATTATTTGATATTTGGTAGTGGATCATGATCCAAACAAGACAGAATTAAAGCATCTGTACTACAGTTATGATCATGCACTTTTATTGCTTACTTAAGTCCTCTTTGGAAAAAACTTCTTCATTCGTCCCATCATTCCACCCCAGGAGAGCTAGATAGTTTATCATGGATTCAGGTAGAAAACCCATCTCCTTAAACTGGCAAAAAAAATAGATCTCTTATAAGAAATTCAACTTGCTAGACTTAAGATTAACTTCCAATCTAGTTCAATGTCCAGAAAACTACAATAGGACGGAAGATATGTGTAACCTCTCATCCAGGAGAGCGTTGCACCAGTTCATATTGTGGTTAGGAGGTTACCTATCCTGCTATAGAAACAAATGGCAGGCATGAATTCCTGTGAGGTATTCCTGATGCGGATTAAAATGCTGGGTTGTTAAGGGCATTACACATGTATAGCAGTGATTAAGGCCACTTAAGACGTGCTTATTGTTCTTGGAGTGAAGGAGGATTTAATAAAGATTGATCTTTCATCAACTTGCACTAAATAAGATGAATCATGAGATGTTGGAGACAGACAAGCCTCCCAATAGATACTACTAATTGTACAATAAGGAACACCATCTCGTAATTAATGCAGAATGCTATTGAATATTAACTCTAAAAGTTGGTTTTCACATCTCCAGACCCCTAGTCATAGGGGCAATGATCCCCACTGACTGGGGAAAGAATACCTGACCAACAGAAGTTGCACCATGACGTTTTGATAATTTGCTCCGGTCTGGGGCCAAAATTAGAGATACGTGCCCAAATTGGGGTAGTGGAAATCCTAATGCCTGCATCCAACAAACTAGAGCTGCATCAAAAGATGAGAATACAAAAAATAACAGTGGTTCTAAAGTTATTGCTTAAGTTTAGCTTGATTATCAGAAGAAGCATAAATTATATGTATGAACATCGTTCTTACTTAAGCACACGCCGGGCACATGCTTACTAGTGACAAATGAATCCTTAATGAGCAGGCTGTAATTTTCTTCAGCTGTAAATTTAACCAGCATATTTTGTTCTCGCTGAAACGAGACATAATATTGAATACATGGTTGCCTGGTTTCATTGATGAGAAGGGAGCCATGCACCATGAATAAGACCCCCCGACATTAAAAGAATCTGAAACAAGCAATAAAATACACGTAAAGGACAAAGAAAGTATCTCATCTATCCTCTTCCAACATGCTGGTCAAATTTCCCTGAAGTTAATAGCAGCGGCTCTGACTATTCCCTTAGATGTTTCTAATGCTGAAAAATTGAATGGACCCAACTAGGTCTAATAGCACTGCTATTCACATTATTATAGGCTCATCTAATAATGTTTTTGGTACTAATCCAGCAGATTTTATTGACTCAGAAAGTTAAGATGTCTGTGGGTTGTCTCATTAAGCTAGTCATGCAAAGAGACACATTAAAACACAATAAGATGAACTCATCATGTTTGAAACAGTTACATTCACAGTTCATAAGCATGAACTAAGGCATGCCTCTAAAGGATATAAAATTGACAGTGCTTCATTCACACATCCAGAGGCACTACATAGATTAACATATCTTACGATCCCTTACATTATAGATTAAAACTTGACGAAGAGTATTAGGTAGATGTTCCTCTGCTCTGTACATAAAGCCAGGAAAAATAAACACTATTATTGTTTCTCAAAGATTAATAACAAATTAATAAACAAAAGAAAAAAAAAAAACCAAGAGAGGCAACCTGATAACATGAGACACTTTCATAGTTGCATCGTCAACTGCAACACAAAAATTGTAAACTGGTTGACCGTTGCTTCGTAAAATAACAAAGTCACCCAGAGTATTTTTGTTCCATGTAACCTTGAATTTAGCAGCAAATTTGAATTATGTTAAGCAATGCTCATAATCAGATTTGATAAACAGGATAGCAAAGGTTTTTGTGAAGTCCTAGCTTTCTTAATATAGATAGTCTCAGATAACTAAGACACATTGGGAATCAGTTAAGACAAAGTCTAAAGAATTTGAACACAGTAGTTATAAATCTATTTGCTCTGCAACCAGAGCAGATGATGCAAATGGACAGCCTATCACCTTGTTAAACTTTCATCTATTATTCTCGAACAATTCATTTCTGGTCACGCACAAACACGCAAAGAGAGTGGTTTGTCCAATATAACAACACTCTAGACTGATCAAGGTTCCAAAAGGCAGTGCCATAACATGTTCTTGTCTTAAAATATTTCTTGATATTCAGTTTTAAAATCTCCTCTCAGTGCTATGTTATACCTTGTTACCCATCTAATGACAACAAAGGACTAACCACAAAACACCTTGTGCTCAAGAATAAAGGGAATGCTTCTGTCTCAACCACTTTCCTAATCAGGACTGCTGGAAAAGAATTCGAAGTGCCATGTACCTCAATTCAATTAAAATTTAAAATCTAATAAGGAGCAAGAAAAGAAGTATGAGATTAAAAGGATCTCGTAAAAATGGCTTTGTGCAATCAAGTGAAATCCTTTTAATGCATTGATAGATGTAATGGCATGATATAGATCATCTACCAGCACTCCAAGTTGCCTGGCTTAAAATAAAATGGAAACAGCAGCATAGTTGCCAGTTGAAAGAAGGGTGTCTTCTTTATGTTGAGCCAGACTTCAGTTGAATGCAGGTGCACATAAAGCAAGCAGTATTGCAGACTATTGCTTAGCATTCTACAAAAAGTACCGATGCCTACTCCCTTTCTCATGTGTCATAATCCAAACCCTCATTCTAGTTCTCTTACCTGGCCCCGTATAAGGTCATTTATTGACACAGACCCATCTTGAGGAACTCGGAACCGGTATGTAAAAGGTGTTCCTTTCTCCATCTCTGCTTCAACTTCCTGCTGAGTGGCTTTAGCCCATTTTCCTGTGTACTTTGGTGGCAAGTTTTTAGCCTTTGCTTCTTCTCTCATAGCCTCAAGCTCCTGAATTATACAAGAAAAGGATAAGATAATTAAAAGTTACTCGAATCGCAGAAATTGCAACTTCAGATCAAAATCTTAATTCAACCTGGGATGAATCAAGGTTGCATCACCTCATCTGAACAGAAGCACTGATATGCATATCCATTTTCCACCAGACTTTTTGCGTACTGCTTATAAATATGCCCACGCTCAGACTGGCGATAGGGTCCAAATTCACCACCTATATCAGGGCCTGTGCTTTATTTTTTATCAACCAAACAATGAAAATATTAATGACTTCATATGTAAACCTTCCTAAAGAAAAAGAGTTAAACAACAATAGAAAATAAAACCAATAATACATGAGTAAGACGAATAATGCCCAGAGATAATGTTCAATCATTTCAAAGATCAGTTCTGTTTTGTGTATAATTAGCTGGAGAACCCTGCTACCTTCATTCCAATCCAACCCAAGCCACTTCAAATCTTGTAGTACTGAAACCTCCGACTCCCTAGTTGAACGTTCAATATCTGTGTCTTCAATTCGTAGAATAAATTTTCCCTCCATGGCCCTGAACATTGGAAAAGGAAATCACAGTCAGTAAGCTTTTCAAATTTATGTCACAAACAGCTAGACTTATACTTACTTAGCAAAAAGATAATTAAAAAGCGCTGTCCTAGCACCACCCACATGAAGATTTCCAGTGGGCGAGGGTGCAAACCTCACTCTGACCTGCTGTTGCTTCGAATCTTTCCCAGAAGTTGGATTAGGAGCAAGTGCCCTAACTAGCACCTTCTGTCGTCCCATGCTTCGAGAATTTTCTTTCTTAAATGTCATGTGTCTCAATTGTCCCATTGATCCACACAAATGCAGCCCCCGTTTGTATTGCAATAGCCGAATGGGGAAGGCAGATTGCATAATTTCTGATGCTACTACATTCTGAGTTCCCAAAGGCATTACCACCACAAAGCGACTGGTCGCCATAGCGGAGAAATGAACCTGGGTTTTACGGATAAAAGTGTTCTGGATCAATCCACTGATGTAAATCCACGTGTTGTTGCGTAAAAAATGTCAAAATTTTGTAGCACATTCAATAAAAGTTACAAGCCCAAAATTTTCCAATAAAATTGCAATGATACAGATTGAACTTTTTGCCATTCCGATTCTTGCTTGCAGTCCCTTCCATTATAGCCTCTAGAAACAAGGTGCAAAGGACTACAGATTGCCCCCAAAATGCCATGGACAAAATGCCATGGGCAAACCATATATATACAAAACAAAGCTGTGCAAAACTAAGCTTATCTTTGTCTCTTTAGTTTCTCTCTCTAATTTCTCTCTCTAGTTCTCTCTCATATATCCCAAGAGGGATGCTGCCTAGTGGCATGACGTTAAAAATTCTTCTTCTTCTTCTTCTTCTTCTTCTTCTTCTTCTTCTTCTTCTTCTTCTTCTTCTTCTTCTTCTACTACTCTCTATATGTATTGTCTCTTTAGTTTCTCGACCCACATAATGCAGTGCAAAAGAAAGGAAAGCAGGGAGCAATGGCTGGTAGGATGCAGAATGCAGTGCAGCAAGGGCAGCCTTACCTATTGGATGCCGATATAAACCAAAATGGTATAAGGCACTAATACGAGGAAAGAAGAGAAGATACTTTCAGACATGGCAAGAGTCCCTTCAGAAATGGTTCTGTGAGCACCCAAAAACATTTTGGAAACAACTATCAACTAAAACAACCCAAGCAGATCTAGACCCCACGGAGCTGCTACGCATGATTCGAGAGATCTATTCTCACAATGCTGAAACCATGCAATCAGATATTGTAGATTCATATATGTTCACAACGTGGGATGTGACAGAGGCACTTAAAGACATGCCAAATGGGAAGGCGGCGGATCTACAAGGTCTAAGCATTGAACTATTGAAATGAAGTGGAGATAAATCCATAGAGGTTGTAATGAAGTTGATGAAACAAGTTGTTAGGCAAGGTCTGCCACAAAACTGGAAGGAAAACAGAGTTTTTCCAATCCACAAAACAGGGGATAAAAACAATGTGTGTAATTACAGGACGATTTTAATTGGCAGTATGTTCTCTAAGCTGCTAGGAAGTCTATTAGCAAGAAAACTCAGTTTATGGGCTGATGAAAATGAGAAAAGAGCTCGCTGCCAAGCAGGTTTCAGAAAACAGCACTGCATTCTTGACTTGCGAGTATTGATCGAAAAGGCAAAACAACCTAGGCAGGCGTTGTATCTCGCCTTCATTGACTTCGCAAAAACATTTGATACAGTTCCTCGAAAAGACTTGGGGATACGAATGGAACACCTTGGAGTACCAAAGGAAATCAGAGGAGCTATCTCCCAGCTATACTCTGAAGTGATAGCCAAATTATCTGTGGAATCCGAAGCACTATAGGTGTTCGGCAAGGGTGTTCGTTGTCCCCAACCCTGTTCGGTCTATACATAGACGAGCTTGAAGAGTGGTTAAGAATAAGAGGTTTAGCAGGTTCTCAGTTGGATAATTTCCTGGTCCAACTTCTATTGTATGCTGATGACGTAGTATTGGTGGCAAACAAACCTGAAGGTTTACAATCCCATCTTGACAATTTGGCAATGATTTGTGAGCTAAGACACATGAAAGCGAATTTGGCCAAATCGAAAGTGATGGTGTTAGGGACGGTAAGTAGTCCCGCATTCACATATAAGGGTGAGACACTAGAAACTGTTGATAGCTACAAATATCTGGGGCTAGAATTTTCAGCAAAATATAGTTGGAAAGAGTGTATCAAGAAACGGATAGAGGGTAGCAAGAAGGCTTTGTATGGTATGCTAACCAAATGTCATAAGGCATCTCTCACAGACTGGGGACTCAACAAAATCCTATTCAAAACCTTAGTCCAGACCGTAGTCTTATATGGCTCTCCTATCTGGGGCCCTTGCATTTCAACCCATCAATGGACACCAGTGTTGAAGATATTTCTCCAGGAGGAATTAGGAATTAAACAACAGATCCCATATGCAATACTGTTGGCAGAAGCTGGCATGCTCCCTTTGGAAGCCGAAGCTCTGTATCAGACACTGAACTTTGTTACAAGGATTCGCAAGCAGCCAGAGATGGACGTTTACCTAAGTTAGCACTAGCCCAATCCTCATCCACAGGATGGTACCATGATGTGACTATATGGGCTGAGAAATGGGGGATATCCAAGGATAAGCTACCAGACACAGATATTGGTGCTCGAGATTTAGTACAGACACGTGTTGTAGAGAAGCTTTGGGCACACAAGGGCTTGTGCATGGTTACATATACATCAGAAGTGAATCCCTTATTGATATACTCAGAACAAAGTTACCTGAAAGCCCAAATCCCGAGCTCTTTGAAGAAATACATAGCGTGGTACAGAACCAGTTCTCGTAGATTGCGTGTGGAAACAGGTAGGTGGTCGAAAACTCCAAGAGAAGAGAGGCTTTGTGAAGTATGCAACATGAATATGGTTGAAGATGAGGCTCATGTGTTTT
>JAANSK020069798.1:0-16755 GCA_011763485.2 Isoetes engelmannii | reverse complement strand
ACGGCTCATAAAGGATGCACTCTAGAAATACTATTTAGTACACCTCAACGAATACAACAACAAAATCATAGAAAAACCATGTGAAAAAACGTATAAAAATCCAAAAGTAACCCCCTGTTATAGTGCTAGATATTAGATGCTCATTCGTTGATTCTATTGCCAGGCAATCCCTATGGGATTGTTGGTTGACATGACCATTATAATATCTGGCTCAATGAGTGAAGTGAAACAAGAAGAATTAACATTCCTTAGGATTTTGTCCTTACTATTTCTCTTATATCTATATGGACTTATGGGTTCAAATTCTATTTTGTAATCTTTTGGTTGTTTGGAATATAGATCTATTTTTTTCATTTGATACCAAAAAAAAGTGTGTCAATATTGTTTAAAATGTGTCAAAAGAGATGCAAAAAAATAGAAGTGTGTCAATTGACACACCCAATCCAGCAAAGTGTGTCAAAGGAAATACACTCTATAATTTGAATTTCCCACACTGCTCCAGCTAGAAGACACTCATCATAGTTAATGCTATTAAGACTATTTCTAATAGAGTGCCTTATGAGGATCCTATCAGCAGGTTAATTTGGGGCATAAATGTTAACTAAACCTATTCTAGAATTACCCAGATTACTATGAAGGATCTGCCACCTGCCACTGTTGTCATGCATCATCTGAATGTTGCTGATATCAAGAGAATTCTTCCAGGCCATGGAGAGCTTTAAGAGCCCAAAGCTTGAAATTGTCAGGAAGAGAATTAGCAATGAAACTATGAAAATTATCATCATGAAGCTTATGCTCTTGAAAAAAAACAATATCAAAATTAATAGAGGAAAGGCAACCCTTTAACCTGTCCCTTTTGATATTCGAGTTGATACCTTGGAGATTCCAAGAGAAACATTTGAATTTAATACCCATAAAAAAGAGTTTTTTTGTGCACCCTGGAACTCTTTCTAATGGGTTCAGAGTTGTCATTCTTACCAGATTTCTTCTTCTTGTGAGAGGTCTCAAAATTTCTAATGTCAACATGTTCATCATATGCAATGAGCTTTACCTCCATGCTATCCAATTCATGGGGGATAAATTCCCCCTCTTGCTAAAAGTAATCCCAGAAGAACTGATCCTCATTATCAATATATTCAATGATAGTGTTGAAGGGACCATTCCTGCAAATGTGTTCTCCAAATCCCCTCCTCTTTCCACATCCTGAGTGCTCAGGGGGCCAACTTGAATATTCTGTTGCTCAGCTTGCACAAAGGTTGACTGGTCTGTCTCAACAAGATCAGCCTGCTTGGATTGATCGGTCTGAAAAGACTCTGAAGTACTGCTGCCAGATTCTTTCTTTCTGCCTTCTCCTTTAAAATCATCTGTCTCTTTGATGACAACTCCCTTATTGCTGTTTTGAGCTTCTTTCCTCACCAAAGTGACTTCATGATTGGAGCAGATTGAGTAGGATTAACCATGGGGGCTTTTCCCTTATCTTTGACACTGATGATGGGGACTTTAGAATACTTGATGGAAAGGTCCAGGTACAAATTATGATCAATTCTGGTTGTAATACTTTTCTGCCAGCTCGAGTCCACCCCTTTGAGGATACAAACAGAAGGAAAGTCTGTTTGAGGGATTGAGATCTGAATGACTTCCCGAAGCTTTTTTCCAATAGCCTTAAGATGACTGTAGCTCCAATAAACAGGGGGAGGTTTTGACAGGAGATCCAACTGGTGGTGGCAACCCCAGAAAATTTTCCAGGAGTGTAAAGGGGATGCCACTTCATGATGTCGGCAATCTGATTGACCACATTGAGAATTTTCCTTGTTAACATGATCTTTCTGTGATTCACATCTCTGCAAAGAATCTGAAGGGTCTTACTGTAAGAATGAAAAAAATTGGAATATTGATGGCTTTGTTTAACCAGTTCTTGCCATCAAGCAAGGAGGGGCAAACAATAGGAAAATGGATCAAAATTCCTTTGGCAGTGTATTTGGCCTCAACAGAGTCATCTTTTATAGCAAACAGGTCCACCATGTTGTCTTTCTTCTCATGATAAGCATTAGAACCATTAGAAGAACTAGGAGCTTGTTCATCAACCAAAAAAGAATTTAAAAGAGCATTTTTAAAAGAGACCATACCATTAATTTTATCATATTTGGCCAAAACTGGGACTTTGGATCGAAGCCTAGTATCCGAAATTTTGGTCGAGTCCTTGTCGAGATTCTCCTCTACCACCTTGACACAATTTGGGCAAGGGCAAGTAGTTGTTCCTTTGGGTTGAAATAACCATTAGAGTCGATAATGATGCATTCTTTTGTGTGGATCAACTTCTTCATAACAGTGTCATGCTCGACCTCTATGTTTTTAAGCTCTTTGACAGCAGTTAAGGAAAGGATGCTCTTGAACATCCTCTTAAGTTCCACATTCCTGTGATCATCCGCTCCTTCCCAGACCCGAACGAGTCTAGACGAAGCTTTTGACCTCCATTTTATGAATTATAGCTCTTCTGCAAGATCTTTGGTTGTTTGGATGAGTTCGGTCATGGATTTCTTGAAGGCCATATTTTGAAGACTACAACAGTCATCCTTGGAGTGTCATGTCTTCACTCTAATCATCTGGTAGAGCAACAAGTCCAGTTCTTGCAACTTTTGAATCATATTCCACACCAAATCTCTGTCACTAGCATATCCGCCCGCGTACTGTCTCTCGAGCCTGATAATCTCTTGCTGACATGCAAGAATCTACCCTTCTTGCTTGATACCCATGCATTCGATGGCTGCTTTTTGTTGATCTCTGATTATGTCGAAAGCAACCGTCAAATCTCTCATTTTCTTCCAAACGAGGTCGTTTTTCCCTTCCAATTCAAAAATTAGCTTCCAATTTTTGTGTTCCTGCATAACGAGATCCATATCCCTTTGTTCAGCGAAAGCCTTTCTACAAGCTAGCTCACCCTTGCAAGCCGTTTGTTTAGACCTCATTCTGGAGCACAAGCAGATGAAGTTCGGGTCCCAAAATGAGATCTTGGCGAGATCTGAGCCCAAAAATCCGACAGCAGAGTCGAATCACTCTGGTTCACCTTCAAGGAAGAGGAGTCGGTTCAGCAAATTGTGGTTTTTTAAGACGAGTTCAAGAAATCCAGTCGAGTTGACGGTTCTAATCAGATCTCTGCCTGCTTCAGAGAAGGAGATTACTGCCAGAAGATCTGTACTACAATTTTTCCTAAATCTAAAAAACCCTACTGTTGTACTATCTCTAGCTGCAGAAAAAATCTAAGAGTGGATGATTAACAATGAGTGGGGTGACAGTATTGTGCTTCTGGGGCACATGCCTTGGAGAATAGCAGAGATCAAATCATCTGCCTCATCCATCAGCCTGGCTCCAGGTTCGAGGCACCAGCCTCAGCGCCACCTCATCCATTATCCCTCGACCCCGACGATAGCCTGGAATAAATGCTGCATCTCTAAGTCCCCGGTGGATTGGATATGTTAGATTTCGCTCTTCATAGCAAGATTTTAATGAGCGAGCTCATCTGGAAGTTATTGAACAATAAAGTAAATCCTCCTGGTCTGCAATTGATACATCAGTCATTGCTCCATTGTATCCCGTGTGATAAAGCCTCAGTGCGAGCAGAGCTTCCGTGGGCTTTGTTTTACGGCTTAAGAGCCTACAAAGGAGCATCTCCTTTTCTAAGAGGTTTACTAGAGGTACGGGAATCAGTTAAGAGCTTGTGGGACTAAATGTTGAAAATTGCCACTCTGTTGCAATGCCCGTTTGGTGGCTTGCTATCACAACTGATGGAGATCTTAAATCGTTATTTTCACTGATGGATGTAAGGAATGTGAGGAGAATGTCATCATCAGGTGTGAATCATGTTGGGGATTGGTACTTTCAAGGATCCTTGTTGTCCTGGATGAGTTTCAAAGAAAGTTCAATCTTCGAATACAACAACAAGAAGGTTTGGGAATTAGTGGCTGCACACATTCCATTGTATGCCAGGCCTATGGTGGGCAGTTTTATAGTAACTCACAGCTCTCTACGGGAAGGTCCTTTTGTCTCCACATGTTACAGATTGCTTCATCATAATGAAATGTCAGCTACCCGCTAAGTGGAATACTCAGCTAGAGGCACATCAGCTCAAGCGGTTATGGAATAATATCTGGAAGAGTGTTCTCCCCCCACCTGTGAACACTTTATTATGGCAAATAGTTCATTGAGCCCCAAAGGTGAACCATTTGGTGAGTAAGTTTGCAATGGACTTGCAACCTGAGTGTCCTCTATGCCATATGGAGGGAGGAGACTATCGAACACTGTTTCATTCAGTGCCCAAATATTCATGCTATATGGAGGAGAGTTTTGAATGCTTTTGATTCCACTATATCAGTCAAAGACGTTATGTTAGGGCTCTACCCGCCAGAGTGGAGCTCTTTGAAGCGACAAGCAATCCATATTTGCTAGTCGTGGTTCCTATGGATTTTATGGAAGAGGAGGAAATGGTCTTCTCCCAAGAGTACGTCCACCCGGCTAAGATCTTAGACATGCTCTTGAGAAGCAAAGAGCAGTAACGGAGGACCGGAACCTGGCCCAGCAACTAGGCACAATTTTGACATAGTAGAAAGTGTATAGGCTATGCGTTTCTCTTCTGCATTCTCGCTTCGAGATGTAGTTGTTGTAATCGACATAACCACCTGATGTACCTCACATTTTTTCATTGCAATAGAAGTTAATCTTTCAACAACAACAAAAAAAAAAAAAAAAAAAAAAAAAAAAAAAAATAGCTGAGAATATGAGGAACAAAAAAAAAATTTACAAGGATTTCTTGATTCTTCCTCTTAATACATGCAATTCTTTGCTTCATTTGTTTAATCAAATTAATATTAAATAGAAATGTAGTTTATATCATGCCATCATCCACAACTCATCTACAACTGGTGCTTAAAGTAAAAAATAAGTGTCCTCGACTATATTTACCTTTTTGTAGGAATGGTGTGACTATATTTACCTTTTTGTTGGAATGGTGGTGCTTAAAGTAAAAGATAAGTGTCCTCGACCATATTTACCTTTTTGTAGGAATGGTGTGACTATATTTACCTTTTTGTTGGAATGGTGTGCGGCTAGCGCTGGATGATTATACAGCAAAGTTCAGCATGCTTGCCTGCCTTTTCAATTTCCTCATGCACTGAACCTGAGATTTTCCAGACAGGAAATCAAAGAGCTTAGACTATGTATTTGGCCAACCAGTAGTACTTGCTTGGCTAATGTATCACCTTATATTTTTTGGATCACAATGAAAATCATGCAACTTGGCCAACCTTGTGAGATATCTTTGGAAGCTGCAATATGACGGCTAAAAGCACGTAGCAATAGTAGTGTGTTATAATCTGTTATTATAGAGAATTGTTGCCTTGTTCCCAAAAATTCTTCAATGAATTGCCTTACTTTGTATAACAGAACAGTTGGGCCACCTTGTTCCATAAAATTCCTCATTGAATTCCATTACTCCATATAACAGTCCAAACTGACATCCTCATATTCAAGCTGCAATTTTGGTATGCCACTGGTAAAAGACTACCATGTACAGAAGGCAGACACCCCTATAAAAGGAACCATCTGCAGACCAAATGACCAATCTGCAGACTAAATGGAGTGCGAAGCACAATCTGTACGTGCTTTGCAACTACTTCAAACATGCTACAGCATAAGTTTTGTTAAAGATAAACGGAACTTGCAAGACCTCAACGAATGAAATTCTTCAAAGCATTATACGAAAATTCATGTCCAGAAATAAATAGTAGACAATATCAAAAACTTAAAAGTGGTGCAAATGAAACAACAGATCATCGTCAACTGTTTGACTATTCTGATCCATCAGGAAATCGGCTCAAGGCATCTTTCTTGCCATTGCTGTAGTAGTCTACAATTCCAAGCATCCTTTCATACTTATCTGGATGGTAATTTACATGAATTGAGACAGGCTTAAAGTTTGCATACTTGGGATCTTTCCGTATATCTACAAATAACGCTTTACTGTTCATAAAAAGAAAACGGTCCATGACTCGCTTGGACGCATGAAGACCTTCATAGCCTGGACGTGAGGGAAAGAATAATTCTTCGTTGATAACAGCTTGATCCCATGCCTTCTCGTTGGAAAGTCTTGTTGTAACTCTATCCAACAGTTCAATGGCTGGTATAGTCGGTCTTAAATAAAAGAGTCCAGAGTTAAAAACCCAGATACGCATTGTATGTGCATATCGTGACCATCCCATCTTGGGGTCATCAAATACATCATTGTATCCATAGGCAGTTGCATTATTGTGACCATCAGTCATTGCCTCAATATCACAGTCCCTGTACAAGTGTTTGAAAGGATCTTGCAAGTAGACTATGTCCACGTCTGACAATAGAACACCATACCCTAGGAGAAGAAACTCCCTCAGGAGATGAAACTTCAACCCAGAAATGGCATGATTATCACCAGTGCCTTGCAATGTTTTTGGAATTGTTGCGTCCCTTCTATAAGCAGGAACATCATGATCCTTACAAAACTTATATATTTCATCATCAAGGGCTATTACTAGGTAGTTAGTAATACCTGCCTGTTTAATGCTGGTAAACCATACTTTAAGCATAGCAGCCACATTTTTATTGGAAATACCCACTAATACCTCTTTGTTTTTTGCGATTTTCTTCAGCAACTTAGCCAAGTCAGGGTTGATGGACTCATCTGCAGCTACAAGGGGATTTGTACGCAAAGCTTTTACAGATCCAACAGGCCCTGGTTTCAGCTGACCACCTGAAGCCTGAAGCTGCTGTATTGCTGAATCTTTTTCCTGCTGAGCAATGTTCAGTTTGTCCCTCATTTCCTCATTTTCACGCCGTAAAGAATTAACCCGAGTACTCAACTCAGCCACCTTTTGTTCTAGATCAGAGGTTAAAGAATCCACCTACTCCAAGGAACAGAATCAGGGTTCCATAATTATGTTCTACAGACCTATTTACCAGATTAAAACTTTTATTCTATAAAAGAGAAAATTCTCACCTTTTCTGTTGTAGAGATTCCGGAGAAGAGGCCATGCGGGTAAATCGAAGCCCAGATCGCGCCTAATATTATTCCAGCAGCTATGGCGACAAGCAACCTAGAATCCCTAAGCCCTCCTCGCGACCCAGGTCCTTCTTTTCTACCAGCCATAGTCACCATGACCTGATTTCGCAGTGCGATCAAGCCAATCCAGCCAAATGCAGGCACTGATAAAAATAATTCTTTTCCCGATTTGTTTTCCTTGAAGATCAAGCGAGCTTCAAGGAAAACATAGAAAAAGCAAAAGAAACGGAGCACCACATACCTAGAAACCAGCCAAGAAAAGGAAGGCGAAGGTCCGGCTATGGAGGAGGAAGTGCAGTTTGACTATTGGGAGCGAATAGCTGGAGGCAACAAGTTTTTCCACACTTTTTTACGACTTAATTCAAAGGTTTTAGGCCCTTGAAAATCCTTAAAGGTTGGACACCCTTTTGTTGGCCTATATTATTGGAAGGGTTTTTATTCTTCATTCTTAATGTGTTGCATATCTACTTGTTTTAATCTGCTTTGGTCATCCATCCATGTTGCGCACCATGTGCACTTATACTTTTAGGTATAATGTGGTTAAGTATAGAGCCTTACGATGCTATGTAAGAGTGCTATTCTTTTAATGGCTGTGTCATGAACCTACAGACAAGATAAAAGATAAGATAAGATAAGATATATATTTTAACGTCGCGCCACAAAAGCAGCATCCAATTGGACATGCGACGGCCACAAGGCAGTACAAGGGGGATCGAAGTCCTTAAACAGTACAAGGGGGGACCGAAGTCCCTTAAACAGTACGGGGACCGAAGTCCTTAAACAATACAAGGGCCGAAGCCCGTGAACAACAAGCATGGCCATCACAACCCGGATGAAAAAACCCCACAGGGGGAAAAACCGTTGCCATGATGGTCTGAGCTGCTCACATATCCAAAAATCTATGCTGTTGCGCTGTAGGTGAAAATCGCGTCCTAACTCCCCAAGATAGAACCACGATTTCACCTACAGCGCAACAAGCAAGTACTCCTCCACACTCCTTCAAATCCGATACTGCGACCTGGGAACTAAGCGCTAGTGCAGCGAAGCCGATGCTGACCGCTGAATCATACTCCATCTCCACTGATGATCTTCTGGAACACCAGGCGAGCTGAGCTCCTCAAACACCTCTAACGCTACAAAGAAACAGGCGCGCTGGTGAAAGCGCCAGGGCAAACGCTGAAGCAGACAAAACGTGGCACGGAGGCCCTGGGCGCTTGTCCAAGCGCTCAACAGAGCATGACAGCAAAGCACAGGCGCAGCGTGGAACATTTAAAGAAGAATGCAGAATCTATATAACATATGTCATGAACCTACAGACAAGATAAAAGAGAACTATAATAAGAAAGGTGGAATACTTAAGGGGGTTTCCCATGAAACCTAAAACCTGAATGCTCAGCTCGAGCAAGGTTTCTGGGTTCCCGTGGATTATCAGACCTCAATGTTTTTTCTTGCAAATCCAAGCCCATTGATGCACGAATAGATAATCTGAGCCGATAAATCCGTTTCAGGTCCACGACCTCACTGCCAAGAAATAGGGATGCAATACTTTTTGTCCAGGTCTAAAACCTGAATGCATCGGATCCTTGACTTTAGAAAACCTCCAGTGCAATGCCCATGGGAAACCCCCCTTAGGAGGAATGCAGAATCTATATAAGATACAAGATTACGTACATAGCCACGATGGGCACAAGACAACAAGAGAGCTTAGACACGGGTGGTTCCAAAAGCCAGCAACAAATTGAGTTTCACAATGACTAACAACAAAATCAGGCAGGTTATTGGGCTAATCACTTCATTAACAAAAATAAGAGCATTCCTTCCTTCACCAGTGATGGTAGTGCTGGGGAGAATAAAATGTGCTACTTTTGAGAACCAATCAATGACAACAAGAATGCCGAAGAACGAGGGAACCTTAGAATAAAATCCATAGAGATGTTCTTCCAAGATCCAATTGGGATAAGCAATGGCTGAAGAAGACCATAAGGAAGATTTCTTGGAGCATTGGCCCCAACAAGAAAGTGTTACATGACAGATTGATTAAAAGCATCTGGGCCATTGATACTTCGTGAGACTAATGCTTCTCATTCGGGATCTGGAATGCAAGGCAGAACAATGTGTGATCTAAATTGCCAAACAAAAGTCATATCTTATCTAAATGTCACGTGAGATTTAAATAAAAATGAATGAACTTATAAATAACAATATAGAGTAAATGTAATGGAGGGTCTCAAGGCCTTCATTCATGCTGCTTCACAATTACCAGATCCAGAGTCCATACACATGCAAGATATTGTGCGGCAAGCCAATGTATCGTTGCAATCCCAATGCAAATGCCTGATTGGCGGTTGGTCGATTCCTCGTTGATGTTACACCCGAACTATTATGGTGAACAACACTCTGTGCTCAGATCTCACAGGTGTATATCTGAGCCATCAGACTTAAATCACACATCAAAGAAGATGACAGTGGCGGGGCACCAATAGCAGCCACATGGACCAAGAGAGGTGTAGCATAAATCCTAAAGCTTGTGTTCCAAATACCTCAAGGCTCAAAAGAGCTCATGGTATGGGTCACAACCTTACAACATGACCAAGTCCACGTTCCCACGACCCCATAGCATGGATACCGTTAGAATGTGGAACCGTAATTGCAGTTCGAAACAATAATAAGTTCCAACTTCCTGCATTTAGTTTATAATCACAGACATCAGATTTCCTCAATCACAACCCTCCCTAATGCTGAGAAGCCCTTTGCACAGACTTATTGTTGTGGTGGATTTACACATGCCATAGTCATAGCAGCTTCAACTCTAGAATGTGGTTTTTATAGTCTATAATATCTTTAAACAGTTGCTTTTGCTACACGTTGCTTTATTTTACAGGCTGATTTTAATCATTAGAAAGTATACAACGGGTGCAAGGAAATGATTTAGGCCCCTAAAACTTTTAAAATTACATTGATATTTTATTCCCAAGATGTAGGCCAAAAATGTAAATGTAGTATCCCCACTCTTTTAAGTAAATAGCCAAACTGTGCACACACAGTTATAGTATATACAATTCGTCAAATACAAATTGTGTAGATAGTCCCTACTTGATTTAATCAATTCCTGGGCAAACTTGTTTCAAGTAGGAACTTAGCCAAAAGGACAAGTGCTATTATCCGCCTCGAGAAAAGAAAGGAGATAGAGCTTCTACACATGCATAACACAATTATGCAGGTACAAAATAACAATGATAACTTACTTTATATGTACATTGAAGGTAATTAAGTACCTCTTGTAGGAAGATGTCTTCCAATGATCTTTCAGTAGGCAATTAAGTTCTTTCAAAGAGACTATTAAGATCTTTCAAAAGGACATATAGTTACTGCACCAACTATTACATGCATGCACTTATGAGTTCATATTACCTCATTAACTGTGACCTCCGCATTTTAATTAGATCCTGGCTTTATCCTGGCCAAAGGCGCAAAGTTCCAATTGCTCTTCCATTTTAGTGGATATACACAAAGCATTTACTGCACTACAAAGCAATGCCCTAAACGGCCAGGGAACTAAAAACAAAAGTTCTACTGGAGGGAGTCAGTTCGAAATAAATGTCAATTTTATTTCATCCATGGTTTCTGCTGCAGAATGATAGAGCTGGTAGGTTATGGGCCAGTTAGAGATAACATATTCAGGCATAACATATTCAGGCATTGAATTTAACAACAATAAATAATGACATGTATACCTTGTTTACAAGTGTTATAAATAGTTGCCGAGTTAGTTTAATAGCCTGATACTATGTCCAAGACCTTTCTCCTAGATATTCTATTCTATGTGTTGTGTGCTGCTTGTCACAACTGCTTCCCATACATCACCAACCATTTTATTGAGTGATCTTCTTGTGCATCCATAGCCCAGTCCCAGCCATCCTTTGTAATTGCCTTTTAGACTTCTTGCACTATCATGCTCTCTCTTGTTTACTACATTTCTTGCCAGTACAACTAGTACTACACTTCTTGGTACACTTCTTACCATTCAATCTTTTCTTTATAGTCATCCTCTTAGACAATTCACAATTATGAAATTTTGCTATACCATTTTTCTCCATGTACTGTTGTTGCAACATCTTCATATTCTGATTATCCTCTAATAGCCGCTCCATAACATCCATATACTCATGCATCATGGACAAGGAAGAAGGACCAGGAACTTTAGTTAACACTTTTTCTTGCTCGGGTATTTGAGAGGCTTCTTTAGATACTTCTCGAGCATTCGCACATCATCCATATCAGACACATGCAAATTATCTGCCACATAACAACAATTTTGTTGTGGCAAAGATTCGTGTATCTCATCATGTTGTGATGTGGCTTTAAATCCTTGTAGCCATGTCTATCTTCCCTTGCTCTCTTGCCTATGCTCCTCCATAGAAATCCTTGATCTCTTATATAGTTCCTAACTCTAGTGGCACTGCTACTTCAATAGTATAACA
The DNA here is from genome assembly GCA_011763485.2 of Isoetes engelmannii. Taxonomy (NCBI): domain Eukaryota; kingdom Viridiplantae; phylum Streptophyta; class Lycopodiopsida; order Isoetales; family Isoetaceae; genus Isoetes; species Isoetes engelmannii. The sequence goes on along the minus strand of JAANSK020069798.1, from coordinate 5,187 downwards.
CTACTAGTAGGGAGTTAAGTCTACGTCCCTTGCAACAATCATTTAAATTGGTTGTCTTATTAGCAATTAACAAAATCTATTTTCTCTTCACAACTACTTACCTTTCGACACTGACCACTGGCACTTTTCTTATGCATTGATGCCATGTGTCTCTTAAACCTATAACCCTTATAGGTTTAATAGTCCTATATGCCATAGGGCCCAACATTTGTATGTAACAATTTCTTTCCCCTTTACATTCCTCCTCAATGTCATAATTAGACCATCATGGTCACGATAAACTTCTCCCCTTTAGAACAATTAAATTCTCCGAGTGAATGTCCTTGTGAGCAGGTTTACGCCGGGCGTGAGCCCTCTTTGCCCTTGTTGTGGCCTTCATCGGGAGTCCGTTGAGCATTGCTTAGTCCTGTGCCCCACTTGCAAGTTGCCTGGGATTGGGTTAGGGCCTTGTTTCAGGTCAGGATGTCTAGTCAGTAGCTGCTTCTTCTTGTGTATCCGGCTTCATGGCTCTCTCTGAAGAAGCAAGCTTTGCATCTGTGTGTGGCATGGTTGGTGTGGCTGATCTGGAAGCGGCGCCGTTTGTGGATTTTTCAGGGGGTTCAGCAACCTTCTGCCTCCCTTGTTCCATGGCTCATGTATAAGTTGTTTCAGAGTTTCCTTGTGTTTTCTGGGTCGGCAGAGAGAAAGTTCTCCATTTGGCGAGATTTCTTGTGCATTGTGGATGGCAATGGGGAGTTCCTACATCCTTAGTGATGCAATTCAGTTCAGTTCTCTGGTTAGTGGAGTTACTTCTGTGGAGTGAGCTTCTATGCATTCTTTTTCCACATATTATAACACAAATAATAACAATTCAATGCAGATCATACCAAGGTTTATACTTTGATGCACTAGTGCACAAGGGCAACAATGGCATATGGGCAAACAAACAACATGTTCAAAACCTATTATCAACAGGTGCATAGCATTCCCCACAAGGTTTTCCTAAACTATTCACAATCATGGGTTTTATCCCTCTCACTAATTTCTAGCCTCACAGACATTAGGATACACCATGTACCCTTCCCCAGGGCCAAGTCATATGCCATCCAACGAAGACCTTTCTGGCTATCAACCATCTTTCTCCCCATGGAGAAAGATACAACACTCCCATCTTTTTCAATTTAAACCTTTAGATATGAAAGCAAACCTTCGCTCGACAGTAGATATCGTAGGAACGAATGAAAACCTCAACAAAGCAGCGGAGCCCAGGCCACCAATAGTCTCGATTAATGAGTTCAAGAGTCTTGGCTACTGCAAAATGTCCGGCCATGGGTGAGTCATGGCAAGCCTGAAGAACTCGAAGTCTAGGTGCACCATCCGGAACATACAAGAGTCCGCCATGAAAAAGGAGTCTATCCCGTATCTCAAAATGATAATAATATGTCCGCATTTGCTGAGAAGAGGGTGTTGAGCCATGATGTGAAGAGACATCTTGAGCCAAAGGATCTGAGGGGAGAGCTGCCCGAACAAACTCCAATAAGGCTGTATCATGAGGCCTCTCGAATATAGTGATGGCCATAAGCTGGAACCGATCAGGCCCGAGCATGACCTGTGACTGTTGATCAAATACGGGCACCTTGCTTCGACTCAAGGTAGGAGCGTCGAGACAAGACATCCAGCTTTCCTTGGAGAGGTCCCGGCCGGTACTTGATCACAAAGTTAATGAGGAGCAGGAGCAGGCGCAGGGGCAGAGGCAGAAACAAGAACAGGAATAGAAACTGGAGCAGGAGTATGAACATGAACAGGAGCAGGAACAGGGTCTGGATCAGGACACGAAACGGAGACAGGAACTGGAACATGAACCGACGCAGAATCAGGGGCCTATCGAAATGATCTGGAACGTCAATCAATATGTGGATTACGCAATTCGAGCCAAGGAAGCCCTAAGACCACTGACACATGTGGGCTGGCAATGAGATTGAAGGAAATGCTGCAGGAAGCTCCCTCGAACAAAACCCGCAGGGGGTAGTACATTCTGTTACTGTGCCCGAGGAGATCTCACGTCCATCAATCACCCCAACAGAACTAGGATGCTTTACTTTGCTTCTAGGAATGGTGTGCTTAGTAGTGAACGCGCTATCCATAAAGCAAGCGTTCGCGCCAGTATCAAGTGTGACCAATGCATCTAACCTCCCAACCTCTGATTCTAATGATATAGAGATAAAAAAATCCCTTACTGATCTTATCATACAGAATATAACTCTTTTCATGTGTGGACGGAGTCTGAGAAATAGCGGTCATCCACCGAGAGACTCCTACTACCCGGACCGGACCTGAAGTTTTCCGGCTGACTTGGACGCTTAACAGGACATCCTCGAGCGATATGACCAGTTCCACCACAATAGAGACAAAGGTTATCCTCTCTTCGGTGCTGCTTCTCGGCCGCAGACCGGCCAAGGACATCAGATGACCACCAAGTTACACGCTATGGCAGACAGTTGTTGTTGCTATGTAGCATCTTTGACTTGATCATTTGCAATGGGCTAGCCCAATGGCCGTCCTCCAGATCCGAAAAACTTTGGCTATTGAACATTCTCTATTTTAACTACCCCAGCCGGATACTCGATTCCACTACACCGTAATTGGTTGCCAACGTAGACCTAATTTTGACGTTATCAAACTTTTGGAGTTCGAAGAGAAAGAGAGAAGACTGTGAACTACCATCGACATTCCTGTCGGGTTAATCCAAAGGGTAGAAAACGCTGTTCTCTCCTCCTTAGAGCCAGACCACGATTTTTCTTTCCAGATCACAGGTTTTATACAGATGCAGCGTACTCATAAGTTACAACAGAGTGCAACTTACTCATAATTTACAACAGAGACCCTGATAATTCAAACGATAATCATGAAATCCAAAATTGCCATTGCAAGAGCACACATATTTTATTCTTCCAATTTCAATTTTAGGCTTTCTGTAGAAACAATTCTATTATAACTTACAACAGACTATAATAATTGAAACAAAAAACTCAATCTTCTCAAGAATAAACTCCAAGATTGCATTTATACAGGAACACATTTTTGTTACAAGCTCTTCCACCCATATGTGCAACATCCAACAATATTTAAAAAGTTCAGTTACAGCGAACACACATCCTACACAAAGACAATATCTAACAATTCATTTACATGAAACATAAGCAATATTTCTATTCGACTCTATAAACTCAAATAAGATGCAACGTATTCATTCTAAAAGCTCAAACAAGATGTAAGATGTTCATTCCTCCTCTGAGGTCTCGGTATCTCCTTCGCCAAATTGCTCACAAACCAGCTCCATGCACCGCTTCTTGTACAATGCAGCTGCCAAAGCATTGCGACGTGCTGAATTAGCTGCAGAAATTGCCACTGCTGTCTTAAGAGCTTTTTGAATCAATGATGCGACTGCTTCATTGTCATCTTCAAGCACTCTTGCAAGGGCTCCCATGGAGTTTAAATTCAGCCCATCCACTCTACGCAGACCATATGAAGCTGCTCTTGTCACCTCAGTCTCTGGAATATTCAAGCAGTTGATCCTATTCACATATTGTTTGGTCTTCCTTTCAGATTCTGCTTTATGGAGTTCCAACTTTGCCTCTTCAGCCCATGAACTATCAAAATTTTCACCATGCCTGATGCAGAGGTTATGTAATATGAGACAAGTAGCAACAATGTCGGGTATGCTTTCCAGTTTAGTATTATTACGTTCTAACAAAACTCTAAACCTGGATTTCAACATACCAAAAACAGGTTCGACAACTATTCTAGTGCTCGATTGGATGAAGTTCCAGTGATATTGCTGTCTACTCAAACCATCCTTGTGCCCTTTAAATGGTGAAAGGATCCAAGACCTTGGTAGATATGCTGCATCTCCAACAAGACAATAACTACCAAGATGTCCAGCTTTAATTCTCCTTCTTGCTTTAGTTTGTTCAAATAGCTTACAATCGGTGAATGCTATCTGCCCATCCAACATCATAATCCCAAATGCAACAGTCAGATGAAACAATTAGTTGAAGAAGAACTGAGTGAAATCCTTTCCTGTTATAATAATCCTATGCATTTTCATGTGGAGCAATGATCGGCAAGTGACTACCATCGATAACACCAACAACGTGTGGGATTCCTCTATTTTCTCAAAGCCCTTTGCCAAAGTCTCTAATCTGCCATTTGAAGGCCATTTTATACACATGCCATGTAGCCTAATCTTCACTGCTTTACAAAATTCGGAAATAGCTCTTTGAGCAGTAGTATAACCTACACCATACATATCCGCAATTTCTCTGATGGTGTCTCCAGTTGCCAATCTGCATAAAGCTATGCACACTCTCTTTTCTACTAAAATAGCTAAGCGCATGCTGGTGTCTTCACTATAAGAATGGGTCCAAGGTATGACAGACATAATGAAAGGTAGCTTTTAGACAATCTAAGTCTCCGTCTGAACATGTCATCAGTGTAAGACCGTAGAAGAGTACTCTCCATGAATGATGACGGTCTATCATAACTCCAAAGGAGATGAGAATCTCTAAACGACCTCCCATCAAAGAAGTCAATCAAAATGCAGCACATATCCTCCCAATATTGAAGACACATAATAGAGAATCCCCATGTCAACTCTTCTAGAAATGCTACGCTGCATAGACAAAGAATGATGGCATGCAGAATCTTCTCACGCCTCTCCATACTTACTAAACCTACAAAATATGAACAAGATAAGTGAGACAAGCACTACCAATGATACAAAGTTCTAGGCATTGCCAAGAAAGACATACAACTTGCAGCACACATTCCCCTCTTATGTGGAAAATTATGGATGCAGATCAAGCTCATAATTGAATTAAATTCTGCCCAGACAAGGTAGCATAAACGTTGCATGGAAGCATTGTAAGACACACGTATGCTTGTGAACTACCATACTATTAATTCTTTGCAGGCACATAAAATTACTGCTCTATCCTTAACTCCTTCAAATCTGAAATGAAAACAAATGAATCTGCAAGAATCGGCATAACTTTTATAATACAACTCAGATTTTATCATATAAACATGAGTTGGAAAGCTTACAGAAAGATCTACAACTTCTCTTACTCTGTGTGCTTCCCCACAAGTATTGTGAGTGTTTTTGCTACTCATTGTTGCCAGTAGAGTCCAGAGGATTGTAATACAAAA